>JAIGNY010000423.1:82500-112500 GCA_020152595.1 Chiridota heheva | reverse complement strand
TCCACCGAGGCCTGAACGAGAGGAGGTGGGACGGGATGCATGGAAGGTAAGTATAACTCTCGTAAATATCCCCGCTACGCTTAGCGGGGTAAATTTACTTTTAGTTATACCTTACCTTCCATGCTATAAATATGCAATCAGATTGCAACCGAGGATAAGAAGGGAGTTCAGGTCGCAGCACAATTTTCTAAAGGCTGGTACTAAAACTCACACTAGTCTTATCCTGCTTAACAGGACGAAATTCCTTCTCCTCTTAAGGACGAAAGACCTCCGAATAGAAACTATTCAAAAATAGTAACCCACTGCTAGTTATGACAAGAGAACAGAGAGCACTCTGTTGAGAATAACCGAGGTAGAACGTCTACAGAACAAAGGTTAATCATCCGCGAAAACATGCGAACATAATCCGTTAGTGAACAGAATCAAACTGTAAACAACGCTCAAAACGCCAACATTTTAGTAGTAAAAGAAATGAATTAAACGTGCCAGAACAGCGGCCGAAATTCTTTAGTGAGCAGTTAAGACGTTCAATTCCAACAGAACGAGAGGGCGTGAATAATTGAAAACAAGAATATTCACCTCAAGAAAGGGGTGGTCCTCTTTTTGAAAGAACGGCCCTTGCAACTCCGCCTTGATAGTCTGGTATATCCTTCAGATATGCGGAGACGAACGTGGCTGGTGTTTTCCATACCACAGCACGAAGAATCTCGTTGAGGGGAACCCCACCAAAAAGCGCAATTGATGTAGCTATGCCTCGTACCTGATGTGCCTTAACCGAATGTTCCGTGAATAACGCGGATTTATTGTACGTGATTGCCTGAACAATCCAACGTGAAATCGTATCACGCAAGACGGCGCGATGTGGATTTTGTAAGGACACGATTAAGGTGGTGACGTTGTTCGGAAAGGGTTGCGTACGTTTAATATAGTGTTTGAGACATCGAACAGGGCACCAGGCCTTGTCCTCTGCCGTGTCAAAAAACGTAACGAGCGACGGAAGGAAAATAGGTTTCGGTAAAAACTCTGTCTGATTCTTGGCTAAGAAGGCCGGGTCGGGGCACGAGTCGAACGCCCCCGATTCAAAGCGAATATGGCACTCTTTGAGCGAAAGCGCGTGAATGGCGCCTCTGCGTCTAGCAGATAAAAATACCGTTTTGATCGTCAGTTCCTCGAGTGAACATTCTGGCAAAGGCTCAAACGGAGCCCGTGCTAATGTCTCGAGAACCACCTGCATATCCTAAGGGGGAGCGAGGTTCCAAACTGAAGGACTTTGTAAAAACATTCCTTTCATCAATCTTTCCAGAGGCTGTGCGTCGGTGACGGTCGAGCCATCTAGAAAGCCCCGGATAGCTGCTATGGCTGTCCTGAACCCCTGACTGTATTGATTGATTTATTCAGGTTACACTGGACCAACAAAAAATCCGCTACGTCAGCAAGACGTATGCGGAGAAACCGATCTATCCTGGCACCAGTCTCGGAACATTCCGATTCTGGAAGCATACATCCCCAAGTGGAAGACCTTCGGCTTCGGGCTGCCATTTGGGCAGCTGCCTCCGAAAGACCCTGCAACACAAGGGATTCGCGGATAGAGGCCACACAGTCAAATGGAGTGCTCTTGGATTGTGGTGCAGTTTGCCGGAGCCCGGGATTGAGACTAACTCGTCCGTGACCGGAAGCTCGTACGGAAACCTGCGACCAGATTTAGCAGCTGAGGGAACCACAGTTGGCCAGGCCAGTTGGGAGCTACCAGAAGAAACATGGGACACTGATCGTACATCACCTTGCCCAGTACTCTCGGTACCAAAGCGAACGGTGGGAAGGCGTAGCCCACGAAGTGCGTCCACCTGATCGTGAACGCGTCGACTTTCCAGACCCTCGGGTCGGATGTCAGAGCGCAAAAATTTGGTAGCTTGTGGTTGTCCATGGACGCGAACAGATCTACGTCCGGGAGACCGAAGGTCATCCAAATCGCCACCCGCGGGAGAAGGGTCCATTCTGTAGGGGCTCCTTGGAGGCGGGATAACAGATCCACGATCTTCTTGCCTGGCAGGTGGACCGCCTGGAGTGTGACCTTGTTCGTCATGCACCAAGACAGAAGGGACTTAGCTAGAATCCAACGACTCCTGGATCTCGTGCCTCCCTGTCTGTTGATAAACGCCACTACCGTCTGACCGTGGTGTTGTCGATGCGTATGAGAACTGTTCCGTACCCGTGGTAGGAAATGAACAAGAGCCCGGCGTACTGCTTCTAGTTCCAACAGATTGATGTGCTGACTGCACCAAGTGTCCGTCCAAAATTGGAAGGACAGAAAACGCCTGTGTTCCTCGAGCATCGGCACATTGAGATATGAGTCCGCGAGGTCGACGGAGGTGGCCCACAGGCTTCTTGTCAACTTAGGGAGGATGGAGTAAAGTCTGCATCTTGAACTTCAACGGACGAATGGCCCTGTTGAGTGGTCTCAGATTGATTATTGGGCGCCACTTGTTCCCCTTGTTGGGGGCCAGAAAAAACGTGGACATTACGAGGTTCCTGGGAGGATTCGAAATGGGGTGGTGGAGCTCTTCGCCAGCAGCTCCCCGATTTCTGTCCTCAACAACTCTGCGTGGTCGCTCAGACGAGGGGTGGGGCAAAAGACCCCCTTGAGACTTTTTACGAATGTTTGAATTTGTACTGAAATATATAATAAAGAAAAAAAAAATCCAGCTTGATTTCCCACTCTAGGAGGTCAATAAACTGAGCAACCCGCTCCCCATTGTAAAAGGGGATCCACTGGGGAGGGAGGAGGGGGAAGGGGGGTGGCGGGAAGAGGACCTCGTCCGGTAGCATACGGGGTGTTATCGGTCTGCATCGTTAAAGCGGCACTGAAAACGGCTTGAACCGGGGCGGCGGGAGGAATCCAATGGAACCGTAAACACGGACGGTGTAGCCGTATGGAACCGTCGAATGGACCCATACACCGTCAGACCCGTGAACACAGGCCGTGGAACCGTATGGATCCAATCACCAGAGCCGTACGGACCAGAAAGGACCCGTGAAATCACTTGTGACTCACGTTCAACCTCTTTGGGCGCCGCCTTTACGTGGCCCTACCGCGGTCCTTATCGCGAAACCGTGGACCAGTGTTGTACAAAGGGTTTACCCACTAAAAGTACGCGCCTCCCACAACTCAGTAATCTTATTGAAAAGGGGGGGCTTCTTTATAATGGTTTATTCTAAGTGACGTCTAGGACGCCACTTAGCTTATCAATATAGACTCGGGTAACTTACTTCTGATAGACCGCACCCGTGGCCCTCCCGACTCAGTAATCTATCGAGTCAGAGGCCTCCAGGGGGTTAATCAGAAAAAAGTTAACAAAGTAAACTACAAATACAGGCCTCCACGACTCAGTAATATATCAAGAAGGTGGCCCTCGCGTAAGTAGAAACTCTGAGATTAAGTGGTTTATATCGCCTCTTGGCGTTTATCTGAAAAGTTAAAAAAAAATATATATGAATGCATACATATACACTTACACCACGACGCCCCTACAGGGGATGTACCTATGACCCTTCGTCACACATAGAGAGGCAAGCCACAGCAATTTAGTACATCAACAAATTTTATCACAAAAATGATATCTGAAATTTGTTAAAAACCCGAGAAAATGCGCCGAACGTAAATTCTTGGGGTAGCCTGGAAAACACGAACCACTGAGTAACTTGGCATCTGTGGAGATAAAAAGAAAAGATTAGATCTCATGTAAAGAGGACGTCGGAGAGACCCCCTCAAGTTTTCTCCAACGCCCCAAAATTCAAAACTTTGTCTTAAGTATATGCGAGAAAAACGAATACACGATATGTACTAGTAACGTTAAATAAAATATAGGCTCTCTTGTAACAACTGTAGCTCCTTGGAGCTGTAAGAAGCCGGACTCCTCGAACACCCTGTGGTGACGTCGAACCAATACGCATGCGCAAACATTGATTGAAAAAATAGGCCTAATGCATACAAGAACCTGTACCGATGATATCCTAACATGTTAATACAATGCATAGTATAACGCTAGGCTCTCCTCGTGAAAGGGCGGACGGAAAGTGGAAAGGCACAATTGGTGCTCTAGGGCCTAAAAACACCTGACGCGAGAGTGGAACTTTCTCGAACTAGCCACCCGCTCTATCCTAAGTGTAAGCTACACGGGGAAGTCCTGTAAGTCAGACCGAAGATATCCCGGACCCATGGCTACCTCGTCTTACCTCAGAAGACTTGAAAAGGCGAACCGGATAAGACAGAGCAGCGTAAAAACTTGCCTGGTAGAAGCTGTAAAGGAGAAGATTAGAAAAAAGTTAAATTTATAAAAAAAAAATTGACCAGTTACAGCGGTGCTGTGAAAACAACACGCTTAAAAGAAGTGAGGGTTAGTAGAGGTAATATGGAGGTCAGGACTGGGCTGGTAACTACGTTTTTATGGTCGGTAAGAAGGGCATTAGAATCAGGTGATGTGACCAAATTGCATATTCATAGCATGGAAGGTAAGATATAAGTAGAAGTATATATATATATATATATATATATATATATATATATATATATATATATATATATATATATATATATACATATATATATATATATATATATATATATATATATATATTATATATTCCATCATCTAACCTGACTCATATATCATAATCACGTTCAAGTATATATTGCAAGATAATTACTGCATATATTAGCTTTGAAAAATTCATACAAGAAGGAAAAGGAAGGAAGATAAATGTTGAAATTATCCTGAAAGCAATTGAAGTACCGTGTTGAAATGTTCTGTATGTATGCCTGATATTTTATGAAAACAATACTTAATTTTAATAGATGAAATTCATGCCATTTACGAACTTGTTTAGTTTTAAAGTTTCTAGACCTGTAGACTAGTGCCTAAAACAGTAATCGTTCTGGATACACATTTCAAGTGCCAATGTGTAACAATCCCACACATTTTTCTTTGCCACCCATCGGGTACAACAAGTTAGTAACGTTTAGTTTAAATTGCAATCCAAGACTCATAGACAGGGATGCTTAGATGCTGGGATGTAGTGCTCAGATGCTGGGATGTAGTGCTCAGATGCTGGGATGTAGTGCTCAGATGCTGGGATGTAGTGCTCAGATGCTGATGTAGTGCTCAGATGCTGGGATGTAGTGCTCAGATGCTGGGATGTAGTGCTCAGATGCTGGGATGTAGTGCTCAGATGCTGGGATGTAGTGCTCAGATGCTGGGATGTAGTGCTCAGATGCTGGGATGTAGAGCTCAGATGCTGGGATGTAGTGCTCAGATGCTGGGATGTAGTGCTCAGATGCTGGGATGTAGTGCTCAGATGCTGGGATGTAGTGCTCAGATGCTGGATGTAGTGCTCAGATGCTGGGATGTAGTGCTCAGATGCTGGGATGTAGTGCTCAGATGGTGGGATGTAGTGCTCAGATGGTGGGATGTAGTGCTCAGATGCTGGGATGTAGTGCTCAGATGCTGTGCTCAGATGCTGGGATGTAGTGCTCAGATGCTGTGCTCAGATGCTGGGATGTAGTGCTCAGATGCTGTGCTCAGATGCTGGGATGTAGTGCTCAGATGCTGTGCTCAGATGCTGGGATGTAGTGCTCAGATGCTGTGCTCAGATGCTGGGATGTAGTGCTCAGATGCTGGGATGTAGTGCTCAGATGCTGGGATGTAGTGCTCAGATGCTGGGATGTAGTGCTCAGATGCTGGGATGTAGTGCTCAGATGCTGGGATGTAGTGCTTGGATGCTGGGATGTAGTGCTCAGATGCTAGAATGTTAAAAACGGAGAGTCTCATTTCTGAGCACCACCGAGCATCACTCCAAAGTTCCAACACGTGATGATAAATCTTCATAATTTGTCAGCAAATGATTTTCATTTTAATCTGTAGGGACATGAATACATCATTCCATTCAAACAAATATAATGCGCTTTTCATGATTTCGGGCTCAAACGCAGGTTCTAATGAGCACTATAATTTGATAAAATTCTGCATATCAAAATGAAATTGGTTGCACACTGGCACCACAGATGCGTTACTTCACCGGCAAAGCTATTTTTGATATTGAAACGCAACTTACTCTTCAAGATTAATGAATTTCCCTGGCATCATTTTTCACGAATATAAAGATACTATACTCACTCCACAATCCAAGCTACCAGTGTTCCACACTACAAAGGGACTATTATTCCTCATCAATGTCATAGAAAACTATTTCCAATTGAAGATTTTCACGCTATAAGCTTCGCAACGATTTGATAGAGTTGTAATAGTAGCTTAGTAGACCTCAAAATCTATACTTACATACCATAGCATAGCATAGCATAGCAAGGTTTAACGTCCCGAAAGCATCCAGTGCTGACATTATATCAAGACGGCCGCGGCCTTTGATGACCAGTTGTGAACTCACTGCTTGCAGACCCACCGGGATATGTTCCTCATATGAATACGGAATCATTATTAGGCAAAAACATCTTCTGCCAAATTTTCAGCATGAAGGTTAATTACTTAGTATGCTTTGGGTTAGGGACTAAAAAATTATCTGCAAGAAATAAAGAGCATAAACGATTGGGCGCCCTAAAGGCCTGGAACTTCATTTTCATCAATATTCTGACAAACATAGCTGCGAACATCACAACTTCAGGGCCACAGTGTCACCTAGGGGCCAAAGACATGCCACATGGCGGGAAGGAGCTTTTAGAAACATAGTTTGTAAATTGAGGGATTTCCCTTGTCCCTTGCTGGCTATGCCACAGTTTTTAGCTTCTTTTAATTTTGTTTTAAGCCTATACTATACTGAGGAATTAGATGAATCTTGCAATCACTACAGAAATCAGAGCAACGGCGACCAATGTCGGACATGATGTGCAGTATACCCAAAAGATACTTTCTTTGGCCATTTATTATTAATTACCCTGGTTTGGGGGCTTGTCCAGGAAACACACTTAGAAATGCATCAAAGAATATGAACTCCAGAAAAATGAACGACAAAATACGTTTTCTAAATACCATGAAGTATCTAGCACTGAAGTATAGTAAAGGACAAGGATAAAAATATGCAAACAGACAGAAATATTCCTCTAAGCTTTTTCAGTGATTTCAAGTATTTGGTTTAGTTATACAAGTATGCCGCCACCTGTAGCAGCTCTCAAACTGAATCAAATTTGGTTAATTCCAAACACTTTCTTTAGGTCACTTATGATTGCTTTAGGTCACTTATGATTGCTTTAGGTCACTTATGATTGCTTTAGGTCACTTATGATTGAGTTTTAAGTACCATGGTTTAGAGGCTTGTCTAAGAATCCATGAAAAGCCAATCTCTGAAACTCACACAAAACTGGCTGTACCGAACACTATCATGTTAATTGCAAAACCTATTAGTTTGTTAACAATCTCCAACTCATCCACAGTGGAATAATACATTCACCATACTAAACAACAGTTTCTGGACCTGCAAAGTCTCCCTCTTCATATAAATCTAAAAAGTCCCAAGATTGATGTGTTATGCTAAGCCGTGGAGCAAAATCTCTCTCGTTCCTGCCTCTATGGGCCCTTCTTTTCGATGATGCTGACGGTGGTGGATCATGTTGTGTGCTACTAGATGCTTTTGACGGTGTACCGGTTAATGCAAAGTGGGCAGACTGTGGTCTTGTGTTGTAATCACGACGCATTTTTCTCGAATACGGAGGAGGAACTTTCTCTTTTGGCAGCCATTTATCTGTGGCACTTATTTCATTATCTAACAGTGACAAGTCATTAGTAGGTCTAGTTGTCATGCTGTACCCATCTTTGTCCATTCCTACAGAATTTTCAGGCTCCTTCAAAACAGGCGCAGGAACGAAATATTTTCCAGGGTTTACTGTCACGTAACTTTTAATCCCAAGTTCTTTCAGTTTTTGCACTTGCCCATACGTGGGCAACTTTCTCTTGTTTTCAGGCGTCCTTGCAGCATGTGCAGATTCTGAACCATCAGATTCACTCGAATGACTTCCTAAAGACTCCGAAGGATTTCCACTTGGATAGGATTTACCACTTGGATAGGATTTACCACTTGGATGGGATTTACCACTTTGATGGTGATTATATGTTTTGTTTGATGCGTCAAGTTCTGTAAAAGACTGATGAGAGCCTGCTTTCCTCATGTTGTCTCGTTGCCACAAAGCACAAGAGTCCTCGGCGGTAGTAAATTGATTTCGATTGTAATCATGTCCATTCGAAGTCTGATCTTTTTTCTGTGGATGATCAAGTTCCATGCCTAACGCCATCATAGTTTCTTCGTAGAACCCCATGCTGATTCTATTTGCGTTCGATCTATCGGGAATAATCAATCGAGCATTCCTCCTTTGTTCTCTGCCGTTAATATCAGCCAGCTGTTTCTGTGTATTAGTCTCATTATCAGTCGTATGTAAACTTTGCTTTGAGTAATCTCCGATGCCATTATAGTTAGAATGGTCACTTTGCCAATTATATTCATCCTCATCAGTTTTGGGGATTGTGTCATCGCTTTTCTCAAAATCTTGCAAACTGTCGTCTGACCCATGTGACCCGGAATGAAAAGGAATACTTGTTTCAAAGTCTGACAAGTTGTTTTCTGCGACCAGATCTTCTATCGTAGACAACGAGGCTAAGCTCGAGTCCTCCAAAATACACGGGAAAGTACCGGATGAGGATGAAACAGTATCCACGGAATCGCTGTGGAGGTTACGACTCAGAAGGGGAGGAACTTTTCCATTCTCTGGTTCTTCTGTAAAGCTGAAAAAGTAAAGATATAGATATGCTATAATCAAAACACTGCTAAACGCCAACTCACTACTAGGGGCAACAATTAAGAAACACTTTAACTTTAGCTTTTAGTTGTCTATATTCTTAATAGTGCTTAATGTCATTTTACATCAGAAAACACGTCATTCGATCAACTTACTTTCAAATACCACATGTGAACTTAGTACATACAGGAGAGATACTTAGATAACTAACTAACGATATCATTAAGGGGGACCAGCAGGGTACGTGTCCCCTCAAAAATCACTCTTGTCCCCGCATGCCCCAAATGAAATATTTCCCCCGCCTGTTATGCCATTTCTGACACCAGTCAATTAAAGCAAACCATTAAGTAATAATTTCAAAAAAATTTCTACACGGAACAAAAATTTGGAATATTTTGTTCACCAGTGTGATTCTTTTCTTGTCTTCCCTCGTAAATGAAAACAATGTTTTCCTACGTTAATAAGGACAAATTACCACCTTGAAGCGGAGTAAACAAACAACTGATTAAGAGACAATGCTTACCTGAGATCTGACAGTTTTTCGTTGAGGATGAAGTCAACTGCTTCTGGGTCATTCTCCAGCATCATTTGGAATACATGTTGCTGTAACTCCACTGGGACCTGTGGGGGAGAACGGTCCATTATGAGTGATGAAACAATAGAGGGAAGGGGGAGGGTTTTGCTCAAATAAGATTTTTATATTTTTGTGAACATTTTATCCATTTTGGTATAAAATATGCAATCTGCCTTCAATTAATGCTTAATTTTGTTGGTACTCCCATGCTTTTGCGGCCGCCCCTTGCAACTTCCTTTCAAATGACATGGTAAATAAAACAAAAGAATAAAATATTGACTGGCTTCAAACGACAATAAGAGAGACTTCAATAACAGCATTTTCCAGATATGTGAGCCTGTAATTACACTTTCTGGGGCTCAGATTTTAAAACCAGTCGTTTCAGGCGAATTATTTGAAACTTCATTTCTCCTAAAATATGTGCTCCCACAATCAAACGAGTTTTGCTCTCCTTAATTGGTCCCCAAACAAATCCTCAAAACAAAGCTTGAATTGTTTCATTTATCTTAAATAAGGTTGCACTGATCAGGCGAATCAATCCAATATCCATTCCAAGATCATAAAATCATGCAGTTCATTATTTTTTCCCTCTTACTTTATTCGAATAAAAATCATTTACACTTTGAATTTAAATGTCGCAAAATTCTTTAAAGGGTTACAATTAATCAAAAAATATCTTGAAATAATGCATTTTAAAAGCTTCAAACTTAAACAAACAGTGACCACAGTGTATACTCACACTGAAGACTCGGTCATGGCTGTCAATGAGATAGCGGACCACTTGAATGACGTCACGAGTCTCCTCCACTTGCGAAATGGCGTCGCCTGTGAGATCCTTCTCTGGATTCAAGCCTCCTTTTGTTTTGCGGAGGATGTTTGGACCGAAAAGAGTTGCCAGATTAGTTGAGTTCATCCTACTTCCGGAGACCTAATGTGAGAAAACAACAAAAAGAGCGAAATTATACCGACTTAAAAGCTTTAACAAATTTCATCAAAATCAATTTAAAAGTGGACATTTTATAACTTTTCAAATTTTATCAAAGGTCACCAACAAATTGTTATTATTCACTTGGTTGGAAATGTGACCTGAGGTCATCAATCCACATAGCAACCACGCGTATTCACCCCGCATTGAAGCGAAAACAAAGCGATCAGCTGTGTTTGTTTACATGCCATACGTACCGCACACAGTAAACGCATACGGACTTGCCCACGTGTATCGCGCATAAGCAATCAAATTACTTGTTTAAGGTACAACATTGTTATCTTGGTTTAGTATAAAAGTCAAAATTAATTGCAAATATGCAGTACTCCGAAGTTAAAGAATTGGCTACCGTAAATGAGATCCATGTAATTAGGACAGGCTTAGTATAATACTGTATACCTACCTCCCCGTTTTGATCGTTTAGGTCCGTTTCGGCCTCATGAGCTATCTGGGACAGAAAGCGCAACAACGCATAAAGCGTGTCGCTATGCACAGCCGGGAGCATACACACCAGCAAACATAGCGCTAGCTTCAAGTGTTCGTCTGTAGGCAATTCTGTCAAATAAAGGATTTAAGGGTTAGTTGCAGTGCTTTTCCAGTCCTGTTCTATGTGTCATGGCAATTAATCGGAGTGGGGAAATTCAAAAGAAGTCACAAACCATTTGCTACAGTGATATTTCACACCTTGATGCATATATTACAAGTTTTCACATGACAAGTGTCACCGGAGAGGGGTGGGGGACTACCATGACCGGGACCATGACCCCCAACTTTTCAAAAGTTAAATTTAGAGCTACCGGTTGTTCGGGCAATCTACTTTGTACTTAGGCTTTGATCACTACAAAATGATTGAGATAAAGAAGTCACAAAAAGTAATATACAGTTTGCGCCCCTAACCTTTGAACCAGAACCAAAAGGTTTTGTGGTCCCGATGTTTTTTTTCATATATGCTATTTGGTTTGCAAGTTTTGTATTAAATGTCAAGTTATTGTATATCATGAAATAATTGTTTCAAAATTTGTATTAATAAACCACGACCACCACCATGCAGATCAACAAAATATACGTACCTATTGACAACACTAGCATGTGCACAATAATTAACAACATTATCATAGCAAGTATGATGCAAAACAGATATACGGTTGCTCATTTATCATATTTGAAGAATTTTACAATAGGTTCCGCCTACTCATTAATATGCATGGTATCACCACCAAAACCAATAAGGCAAATCCACAGACCATGGGCTACTGTGTACCATATATTTAATCCAGTTGTTTATCGTTCTATAGACTTCTTAGACTTGTCAGCGTGGGGTCCAGAGGCCCGCTTAAGGGCCCCTGGAGGGTTCAGGGAAGAAACCCGCCCCCGGAAGCTCTCGCAAGACATTTCAAGGGGGAAAAAAAAGGTATATCACAACCAAAGAAAGAAGGTGTATTATATAAGTCAAAATTTATGTCAAAGAGAGCTATAATACACCATATACAAAACACGAAATCAAAGCGCAAAGTGCTCGACTTGTGCGCGTGGGTTCCATGGGCCCGCTTAAGGGCCCCTGGTGGGGTCTAGGGGCGAAACTCCGGTAGGGGTCCAGGGGGAGAAGCCCCCGGAAGCTCTCGCAAAATTGACATTTCAAGGGCAAAAAAGTATTTCACAACGCATAGTAAGAAGGTGCATTATACAAGAAAAAATTCATGTCAAAGAGAGCTATAATGCCCCATATACAAAACACAAAATCAAGAAAACGCAGAATGTGGAAATACAATGTTTTATTGTTTACGTTTGTACATGGTTAGGTTTCTCGTCACTTTTTGAGAAATATTCGTTGTTAAAAAGAGAGTTTTTCGACAATTTAATTTAAACTTGTGTAAATGTTGTCAAACTGTTAAATGAGCCTGTTCCGTATCACGTGCATCCCCTCCCTCCCCCACCTTTCCTCCCCTCTCACTCTCTCTCTCTTGAACCGACGGCACCAATCTGAACCGACGGATTAAAATCTGAATCGACGGATTAAAATATTGTGGGGAGGGGAGGGGGCGCAATTGCCCCTATTGCCACCCCCTTTCTGGCTACGCCACTGATGTACACACGAGCTAAGATGATAACTGTACCAAATATGAAACAAAAACAGATATGCAGTTGCTAAAATATGAGCATTTCTAGATTTGTACCCGCCTATATACTCATTAATATGCATGACATCACTACCAAAACGAATAGGGCACATCTACGTACCATGGGCTATCTGTGCACCAAATATGATATGAATTCACTGTACTGTTCTTGAGGTATCGTTTTTACAAGCTCTTTTCGGCAAAATCATACTAAACCCGCCCACTATGCATATTAATTAAATTTAACGTTTTTATACCATGAACATGTACACACTAGCTAACATCATAACTGTACTACATATGAAACAAAACAGATATGTTGTTAAAATATTAGCATTAAAATATTTTTATATTAAGCTCCGCCTACTCATTAATATGCATGACGTTAACACCAAAAACATTAGGGCACATCTACGGACCACGGGCTATCTGTGTACCAAATATGGTATGAATCCACTGTACTGTTCTTGAGATATCGTGTTTACAAGCTCTTTTCAGCAAAATCATATTAAGCTTCGCCCTCAAAGTATATTAACAAAATTCAACATTTTTATACCATGAACATGTACACACTAGCTAACATCATATATGTGCAAATATGAAACAAAACAGATATGCGGTTGTTAAATTAGGAGCATTTAAAGATTTTTACATTAATCCCCGCCTACTCATTAATATGCAAGACATCACTACCAAAAATGTTAGGGCACATATACGGACCATGGGCTATCTGTGCACCAAATATGATATGAATACACTGTAGCGTTCTTGAGATATCGTGTTTACAAGCTCTTTTCGGCAAAATCAGATTAAGCCCCGCACACTATGCATATTAAGGATATTCAACGTTTTTATACCATAAACATGTACACACTATCTAACATCATAACTGTACCAAATATGAAACAAAACAGATAAGTGGTTGTTAAAATATCAGCATTGAAAGATTTTTATATTAAGCCCCGCCTACTCATTAATATGCATGACATCACCACCACTACCAATAAGACACATCAACGGACCATGGGCTATCTGTGTACCGAATATGATATGAATCCACTGTATTGTTCTTGAAATATTGTCATACATACATGCATACATACATACATACACACATACATACATACATACACACACATACGCCATCATGACCGCATATGTTCCCGATGCTATCATTCTGGCGTAGTTGTTTCATGAACTTCTACAAATGACATGGATTAGGAAATCGAATGTAGGCCTACATTAAAGGAGCACTTGGCCGAAATATGAGGTTCATTGTTTGAACTCTATTCTGGGAAGATTCACAGTCCATCATTTTCATTCATGGCAGACGCCAATTGTTTTGATTTCTATGATACCAGAAGTCACTTCACTTGATATTCTTTGAGTCCAAAAAATTGATTGTATGGCTGTTCTTTCATGACATGATCATTGTTCAGCACATTCCAAAGGAAAAATTCAACTAAGTCTTGATAAATCTTGCCCTAAAAACATTCCCACCCCTCCATTTCTCTCCCCTTGTTTCAAGTCACAAATTTTAATCACTTCTTCCTTAAGCAGTAACAAAATCACACACCAAATTTAATCAAAATCTAAGCAACAGTTATTGAGATATCTTGATGACAGACAGAGGCAAAAAACATGTCCCCCCCCCCCCATTTTCACCCTTCCCCAGTTCCAATGTCTCAAATTTTAAACACTTAATCCGGATCCAATTAACAGTTCTTGAGATATCTTAATGACAGACAAAAGACAAATTCACCTTAACATTTCCCCACCCCTCTATTTTACCCTTCCCCTACTGCAATATGTCTCAAATTTTTCACACTTCGTCCTTAGGCAGAAACAATACCACACACCAATTTTGATCAGAACCAATCATCAATTTTTGAGATATCTTGATGACAAACAAACAGACAAACAAACAAATTTACAAAGGCGAAAACATTACCTCCGTCGAACTTCGTTGGCGGAGGTATAAAAACAAAATTATCAAGACTTCTGCTTGTCTTATCTTGAAGAATGTTAGTCTGGTAACGACAAGTCTTTTTAGAGCATTGATTGCGTGAAAATAATGATTGTATTTGCTGGAAAGAAAACTGGTACATTAATTTACATCGCAGGAGCAGCTGAATATTGCCATCTAAAAGTCTAATGAGGTCTTTCCAGTAAACTGAAGTATTCCTTGTCATGATGAATTCAATTCAAAATTAACATGAAAATGACCAACAAGAAACTGGGTCACAGGCAATTTGCCATTGAACTATAACAGAATAAAGCTTAATTATAGCGTTTGAATTCCAATGTTCAACCAAGTTGGGAGATGCGAGGTGACATGTCTGTTAATACAGGGAAATAGGGTGCAAGTAGACATTCCCCTCTGTCTTCCAAATCTATATCCTTTGTACATCTGTATTGTGATTTGTATTGTATTTTAGGATGATTTTATGATTTAGCACCCTCCCCTCCCCACACACACACACGCGCATACTTTCGATGGGCAAGTCCTGCTTATGCGTATTGACAAGATTTGCTGCTTGCTAGTGGAAACAAGGTTTCTTTTTGTTTCTCGTATTGAGAACCCCTTAATTTGAAATTTCAGCGCTACACACCAGTAATTGGCATAACGATAAAAGAGCAATCAGGCAGCAGTATGTGATGCTTTGATTCAGTTAATCAGTCACCCTAATAATATAAATTGTGAGTGACAAAAGTTTTACATGACACGCATTAAGAAATTGCTTCTCGATATTTTTATTTTTGCTGTATCATTATTATTATTTTATTTTTTTGCTGTAATATTATCATTATTATTAACTTATTTTTTTGCTGTATTATTATCATTATTATTATTTTATTTTTTTGCTGTATTATTATTATTATTATTATTATTTATTTATTTTTATTTTCATTTTTATTTTTTCGTTCTTAACGTCAAATTGCTGAATGAGCTGCTATTCTAATCTTTTGTTAGCAAATAATTGTATCGGGCCGTGTATAGTGCAATACGTACTTGTGGTTGCTATGAAGGCATGGTACAGCTCCCTCGTAAGCAGTGGCTCAGGTAAGTCGCGGAAGTACTCCTTGAGCAGCGCCCCCACATCATGCGGGGAGTACAATTTGTTCAAAATCACAACATCTCCATTGTCGTACTGCTCCCTCAGCTAAAATAAGGAAAAAATATCACGTTATATATACTACATTACAACATTCTAAGTCATGCAATTGGCATATTGTGATATCTACTCGGAGGGGTGGGGGTAAGGTGGGGGCTTAAGAGGCACCTCCTTCAAGACTTTCGATCGGCTCCTAGCGATGCCACGCTAGAGGAACCCTTGTCTAATATATGTAATGAATATTCATTACAAGACCATAGTTGAAGGGCGAAACTAATTGGTCAATATCTCCAAGTTGATTATCTGTCCTCCAAAAAATATCGCTGGCGGATGGCAAAAACAACTGGAATGCAAGAACGTGATACTTGACAAGATCACCAATGGCGCATATTTTGGTCCCGCATCTCAGATGCTTGTCAATTCATGTTTTAGTTAAAGAGAAGCCTTTACAGACAATTCGCTTTTTCCGGAGTCACTGCATTGTTATTACATTATCTATTATGATATCATAATATACTGTCTTTGTCTAGACTATTACTGTAAAATCTGTTTACCGACCTGTAAAAAGACCCATCGGCCTAACAGTTTCTAAGAAGTTATAATTTAAAAAGCAGTTTTATTTGTATGTCTGAAATATTCAGATGCTATCGATGCAAACGTTTCTGTATCTGATCATCGTAGTGTGTAACAATTCTTGGTGCCACAAAGCTTCGTATTTGCGTTAAAGTATACGTTTTCGCCGTATCCTTGTGCGAAAACTGACTACAAACCCCGACTAAAGTAAATGACACCAAATTTTTGCCTTCCTCAATATTGACATTTTTGCAGACAATATAAAAAAGGCGGGGTGGGAGGGGGGGGCATGCGCTTGTAGATATATGTGGATGAGACGCGAATTGAATCGGACGTGAATCTCGAGTGTTATGTAATTAATTTTGTCGGGGATTGTAGCATACATTTACCAATAACAAGGTCGTAAAATTGACAGAGGACAAGTTTACGAGTACACCGAACTGTTACGTAACATACTTTTAAGTTCATCGCGGATAAAAAAAAAGCCTCACTACGTCTCGAAGTGAGGGATAATCAGTCGAGTGTTATTCTTGTACTTGCAGGATCCATTTACTCCATGCAGACTGCACTGATATCTAGCCTCAATTTGAGAATAATTTAGTTTCTAATTTGAATATCGCTCGGAAAAGCTGTGAAATCATCAACCTTTCAACAATTATGCTAAGCCAATAGCAAAACATTTTACCGGGAGAGGGTAGTAAGCGGCCGACAGACGAGGCCAGGGGTGGAGGAGAAGGTTTTTTTATATTTTTTATGAATATGTTCATTCGAGCACCTACGTGTGTGCACAGCCTAAAGCCATCACGCAAATCATTCCCGAATTGAAGGGTCAAAATGGTCTCATCCAGTTATCAGGGAGCCGTTAACAACTCCCTGCAGTCTTATAAAGTGTTATACATGTAATGCGTCATAATTTAAATACTGCATTCGATAACTGTCTAATCTGTAATTTGTCCCTGGAATATAATGATTGGGGTTCATCTGAGTCCATGATATGTTGCAGTATAACCTTACGTAATGAAGGAGGGACGAGGTTTATTGATTCCACGCTTCTCAGAAAAGTTATAGATTTTTCTCATCAGGGACAGCTCCCTGTTGTGATATTGATTTGTAAGCGCCATTTGCCAAACAGTGGAAACGAGATAGTGAACGGGTTCACCCACGCCGAGTAGCCTATATACATACAGTGAAAGGCAATGAACTTCAATGAATTCCTATTGCACGAACGATGTGGGAGATTTTACAAAAACAAACAGGTTTGTCATTCAATTTTGGTTTGTCATAAAATTTTGAATGATCATATAATTTCGGATTATGATTCTTTGCAAACATTGTGTGCTTAACTGGATGCCAGTCTTGTGGTTATCTTGAAATTATGGTTACGTGCATGCGTAGGCTACCGTAGGCCTAAATTCAAATCCACGAGCATTTTGATAATCAGAAATATCGCAAGAAAATCACGAATTGATTTAACTTGATGGATCTTTATCAAGATTGAATCACTCCATTTTACAATATTCTTGGCGATACTACGAGAGCTCCCAAATTACAACAGATCAGAGCTTAAATTTAAAGCAAACATAAGGGTCTACCAGGTCTTGGAAAAATGCTCGGGTTCTTTGTGCTATTCCGTATATCGAAGTTTCATGTCAAATGTTATCAGTAACAAACATCACGTGACAGAAAAGTGTATCCAAATATTTTAGAGACTTACAGAATAATTTGCTTGAAATGCAATTTTGTGTCTAAGCTGTAGAGAAATATGATTCAGTGGGCGCTGGTTTCTGCTCAAGTGGGCGTAAACGCCCTTTAAACCAATTTTCATTTATCATATGAAAGGCTATATACGCTGACGCCTTATCCACGAAAACAAGGTCAAGCTATTTTCCCCTTTCTTTATTCAATTTTGTTAAAAAGTTGGTTCGCCGTGAGGTGTTTTGGCCTTAAATTTGTGCTTTTGTCATTTTAAGTGATGGCGAAAGGATGAAAGGCATGGAAGATAAAACCACTTAGCCATCAATAAAATATTTTCAATCCATCGTAAGAATAAACAATAGTTGACCGTTTTTGTCATGACTTTGTGAAGTGGAAGAAATAATACGGCGATATAATAAAGACGTGCCCCGCATCTTGTGACCCTATACTGGTTTAAATGTCGTGACTTTTCAAAAGTTAAAACTTTCCTGTAAATATTTCAACTGAGTGAAATAGCAAAGCAAGTCTTAAAGTGAAAATTTATACCAAAGGATATGTTACTTTGAAGTAACATATCCCTGTTTATACGAAGTTATTTCTAAAATACACACAAAACAAAAAAATTGAAAGAAAATTTGAATGTTATCAAAACATAGTGACCTAATTTGAAATTTGATTCGGAATTTGTATAACAGACGTCAGCTTTCTGTCCTATTACGTCAAATCAGATACCCGAGGTTAATATCAATATTATAGGTCCTATTCAGAGCAGCGATAACTAGAATATGTGCTTAATCAAGATTACGACGATAAAGTTTTCGACGTCTAGTGCATGTGCATGACAGACGAGGAAGGTGGCGGCAAAAGTGAAACCAAAACATACCAGGGAGGTTAGGCATGTTAGGAGACTGTTTGGAGGTCTGAAGGTATACTATGGGTGTTTTAGGACATCAATGATTGAATAATTAACACAAATAAGGTGTATTTTAAAAACCATTGTTTTGAAAGTTATTGGGGGCCGTGCCCCCGGCGTCAGGGGCCCTGATCATGCATCATTGCTTGAAAAAATAGTAGCCGTCACTACCAAAATACTTAAGAAAAAATAGTGGAGTTTCCTTTTCAGTAAACATTTATAATTTGGCCAAACAAGTCCGATGGAATCTCATTAATCAAACGGTGTCCATTGTAGGCTTTAAACCATTTCAAACCGAGTTTAGCCGAAGGTGATTTCTTCAGTACTTCGACCCATCAAATGCTGGGGAACTTTTCCTTTGTTTCCCAACCAATCAGGTGCAGGTTTGTGGAAAAACATGTAATACGCGCGTGTATTTCCTTCATGTATAACGCACGTATGATACGTGCACTTAAAAACATTTTTTCATACGCTTGGTCCTATACCGTGCGTGAATTATGCAGACGGCCAAGATTCCTCCAGTATTTTATTGGTCAATAAGATTCCTTCAGTATACGATTGGTCCATTATGGACAAGTGAATTTCGGCCATGTGACATTATTTAAATTAGTTATCCGGAAATTGCCAATTCAGATTTGAAAAGGTCTTTAATCTTGATTTTCCGTTTTCAGCAGAATTTCGTAAAAAACAAAATGTAAAAAACACGTCTCGGTTTGTATTTTCTAGTCTGGTCGAATCTGTACATCAAAGTACATTATTACTGATTGGCAAATATGGATGCTCGGCCGGTGTCCCTGTACCTTTAGTATATTTCTTGCATTTGCAAAAGGTATGGTTCAGGGAGCTATATTTTCAATAAATTTATTTCTCCAATAAGATCTAACAACCAAGCTTGATTTCTGTCTTTAATCTCCAGGAGACAGCAATGTGTTGACGAGTTAAATTCCTCGAGTCATGACAACTCCATGCGTCCCCTGCACAGCATACTCCGAGGCTGCACATGCTTATACCATAGAAACCATATACCTATGTGAAGTGAAAGTCAAGACGTAATTTAGTGCTAAGCGATGACCCGATCAAAAATGACCTCCATACAGCTACGTCAGGTGTTCGTCTACATTTTACTGGTCTTCAATGTGTTCGTCATATACCTAAATATCTCGGCTGTGAGTAAAGATAAAGGTGCAACGTTCATCAAAAACGTCCAATACTTTTTTGATGTGCGAGGAAAAGTTAATCGAGTCTAGAAATAAGACGCATAACCACCAGGACGCTTCTACACTGACTGGACACTTTGTATGGACCCAAGTGAAGGACATGCACAAAGCTCTACCATCCTTCAACAAAATGCGACGAGTTTTGTCTAAAATCCGCGATTACATGCCACTCTTCACTCGCAGGGCCGACCATTTTGCATCTGGATAGGGAGATGTTTAAATTCAAATCAGTGACAAACGAAGGGAATGTGATAAATTAAAACAACTTATTTGAAGATGTTCTTCTCATGAACAGACCCCTCTCTATCGGGGTTCTTGGCGGCTCACAATCGTGTAGCCCCTTATGTGACAAAGAAGGGTGCCATTATCACGGGGTGGTGGTTGAATGGCTTCGGGAGACCCTAGGCGTGAATGTTACACTGCAAAACGTGGCTCTATCTTTTACGACTAGCTCATATTATTCTTGGTGTTTTGACACGCATCTCAACGTTGATGACATTGACATCATCATATGGGAATTAGCTACTGAAGATTGGAGTTTACAAGAGTTATTCATGCATCAAAGGTTTACAGATCCCTCGCAGGCGCAAGAAGAAATAACCAGACGGCTTCTTTCTTTAAGGACTAACCCATATCTAATTTACTTCAATTTTATTGGACCTCAGCATATTCGTGATCATGACTGTTTGAATTCTGAACAATTTGCAGGTCTTAGACTCGCACGTCATTACAACGTCACGAACATCAGTTGGGGTACAGCCATTTGCTCAAGCTTGTGGCGGTACGGATTCACACCTGACGATCTCGTCGACAGTGGATCAACGCTGGGCCCGATCGCTCACCAGCAAGGGGCACTGTTTTTGATTAACTTCTTTTTACAAATCCTACAAAAAGTGACGGAGACTGCGGTACAAAAAGCAAAATCTGACGAAGGCTATTTACGGCGGATGATAGGTTTATATGATATCTTTCAAGGGAACAAATCTGATGCACACAAACACATACACAATCTGACAGTAGTCATGGTAGATGGAAATATAGCCACGCGTCATTCTATACTGAGTAGTACCAATACAACTTCAACAATTCCGAAACCGCGATTGGTAGCCCCATGGCTCGAAATAGCCGAATGCTGGCCGGTCTCGCATCCGCAATACACGAAAGGCAGGGAGATTCAATTCCGGAAAAACGACGGTTGGGAGAAATCATTCAGTCAGCGCGAAGACTGGTTCACCAGCACAGCCGAAAACCAAATGATTAAATTTCCATTTCTGGTAACAAATAAAGGTAACTTTTCAACTGTTATTGCAATAACGACAGTTGTGTGTGAATACTGCGGCCAAGTGCTTGCTTTTTTGGATGGAAACATTGAGAAGTCAAAATTGCTCTCCGGTAACTATAAAACACATGCCTTTCGGGTCGACGAGCTTTTCTTTGACTTGAACCCCGGAACCACACCCTGTACCTAAAAAGCCTGGAGGAGAAACCTTATAAAATCTCAGCAATCATGCTTGGACATCAGCAACGAACCAAAAGACCAGTGGTCAACAAAAACCTTATTTTCTAAAAAAATTCCTGAACGTGCTTGACCTTCCTTAAGAAAATCATCACATGCCATATCTGCAATGCAAATTAATGCACATATTCTACTGGTGGATATTCTTATTGACATTTTAAGCTTAAAGGAGACATACAGTCTGATACAATCATTATTTCATATGATAGAGGATACAAATCTAAACCAACTGTCAAACACAGCAAGTCAAAATCTTATTCCAATCTCAAGTTATTCATGTTTGAAATTGACACATGGGGGCTGCCATTTTGTTTAATTATGTATTGAATTAGTGTGCATGATGACATAGTTATCCCAACATGGACATTACGATTATAATGTGTTTCTTTATAAATGTAATTAAAGTTTTTATTCCAAAATAATGTGACACAAAGTTTTAACACATGTTTTGATAATTTCATGGGTACACAAAAAATTTCTTAATCCTTACAAAATAAAAAAAAATTCATCAGCTAGAAAACTTGAGGTAGATTATAAAGAAATACAAAGCATTCCAACATCCTGCTGGGCTGATGACATCACTAATCTGCATGTTTTGAAATAAAATGGCAGCTCCCATGGTACTATTAAAGTAGTAGTATTCAAGTTTTTAATAATTACAAAAATCGTTAAGAAACTTGGTCAGTACATTTATTATTTTCAATTCTATCATATGAAATAAAGATTATATCAAACTTTATGTCTCCTTTAAGTACCTTGCCATCATTATAGAATTAACATGACATTGACAATCTGTGAAAGGATAAGTACGGTGGTCAAAGAAGTTGAGCTATAGCATAAAGATAAAACAGGAACAAACCAATGAAGAAAACAAAATATTAAAAAGATTATTTTTGTAAAGAAATGCCTGGTATAACGCTTCACGTGACGTCACAAACACTATTCCATAAAAGTGTGAACGTGTTTATTGAACTATAAATTTGCGATATTTTGGTTTTAAACCAAGTTGTTATGTTTGCAGACAACAAGACATAACTTCCTACATCTTAAATAACCGTGGAAACTCAAGAAATTTGAAGAACAAAACTTTCTTGGCTAAAAATGGTTCAACAAAATTTCAGTTAGGTACAAACGTAAACTGAGTGTGCGATGTCCTTTCAGTTTGAAGTATACATTGTCCAAAAAACAAAAAAACAAAAAAAAACAAAAAAAACGTTCGACACCACCCACATAATCTTAAAGCAAAAGGTATCTTCCCATAAAAAATTCAGAAGTGAACGCCGCCGTGCTGTTGGTAAAGTCACTTCCGGTTTTTAATTTTTCTTATTGATTGCAAGAAATCTGTGATGTTATTGGAAACAACTTGGCCCTCAGTATGCCCGCTTCGGCGGATGTGTGATTGATAACATCGCAGTTTTCTCGCGATCAATAGAGAAAATTGAAAAGCGGAAGTGACGTTCCCAGCTCGGCGACGACCACTTCTGAATGTTTTTTTTTTATGGGACGATACCTTGAGTCCATTATTATCTCATGAATGGACCACGATATGCTGTTTCGTTATGGGGCATCATGGGTAATCTTTAAAATGGCGTCTGAAATTTTCCCCTTTTTGGGGAAAATAATTTTCTCCTGAAGAGGAGAATCTTATGAACTGCAGTATGAAAGAGGACTTCAAAAGAAACAAAATGGTGAAAAAACATTCAAAAAAATCTTTTTCCGTTAAGGAGATATTTAAGTTTAAAGTTTGGTTTAATTTGTGAAGAAACGACTGAAATCAGACTAGAGTAAAAAAGTTAAATAAATTTTCTTTAAAATACATTAACAATTGTTATAAATGTAAGGATACGTGCGCTAACTTTCCATAGTAGACTTACTACAACAGTCATTTCTACATAGATAAGACAGAGCTTTGATCTTTATAACGGAATAAGTTTGTTTTCTTCACCATTTTGTTTCTTTTGAAGACCTTTTTTATATAAGATCAACTTGCGTAACCACCTTTAAACATCCCTGGCGTAACTACAATTTCCCTTTTAGGTCGATGCCATTAATAATGGCAGGATACAATTAGTATGTCATGTTATAATTACTCCCCTTTTATGACGTTACCATAAACAATAATGACATGTAATGTGTACATCATTGTATAATGATTCACCTTTTATGATACCATTATAATGATATGATATATTTTTTTACGTCATTGTATTATTCCATTTTTATGACGAGACCATAAATAATGGCATGATATCATTTGTACGTCATTGTATAATAATTCCCTTTCATGACAGTGGCATCATGTAATGTGTACATCATTGTATAATGATTCACCTTTTATGATACTATTTATAATGATATGATATATTTTTTACGTCATTGTATTATTCCATTTTTATGACGAGACAATAAATAATAGCATGAACATTTGTACGTCATTGTATAATAATTATCTTTCATGACAGTGGCATCATATAATGTGTACATCATTGTATAATGATTCACCTTTATGATGATACTATTTATAATGATATCATATATTTTTTACGTCATTGTATAATTTCATTTTTATGACGAGACCATAATAATGGCATGATAACATTTGTACGTCATTGTATAATAATTATCTTTTATGACAGTGGCATCATATGTGTACATCATTGTATAATGATTCAACTTTTATGATGATACTATTTATAATGATATGATATATATTTTACAGCATTTGATGTTTCCCCCTTAATGACGATATCATTAATAATGGCATGATATCATTTGCACGTCATTGTAAAATAATTCCCTTTTAGGACAGGTATGCCATCATATAATAAGTTCATCATTGCATAATGATCCAACTTTTATGATGATACTGTTTATAATGATATGATATATTTTTTACGTCATTATATGTTTCCCGTTTTATTACAATACCATTAATAATGACAAGATATAATTTGTATGTCATTGTATAATGGGATGATTTTATCTTTTATGATGATACTGTTTAAAAGTAATGACATGATATAATATATAAAGTCATTGTATGTTTCCATTTTTGTGACGATACCATTAATAATGGCACGGTATAATTTGTATTGGCATTGAATAATAATTCCCTTTTATGACAATTATTGCATCATATAATGTGTACATCATTGTATAATGATTCAATTTTTATGATGATATTTATATTATAGATGATATGATACAATTTTTTTACGTCATTGTATGATTCCATTTTTTGACGAGACCATAAATAATGGCTTGATAACATTTGTGCGTCATTGTATAATAATTCACTTTTATGACATTTATGGCATCATATAATGTGTTTATCATTGTATAATGATCCAACTTTTATAATGATACAAATCTATTTACAATGATATGATATATATTTTACTGCATTTGATGTTTCTCTCTTAATGACGAAACTATTTTTAAGTGAATGATATTAGCTATACCAATTTAAACTGTTTTGTATTGATTCTTATATAAACGTACTTGCGTGCTTTTTAATGTTCTAGGTTCTTGAATGCAGCCCACGGATTTTTCTAAAATTAAAGGGATTAGTTTAGGGGTCAAGCAAGTCCATCTTATACGAAAGAGGACTTTAAAAGAAACAAAATGGTGAAGAAAGCATTCGAAAATCTTTTTTTCCGCTAAGGAGATATTCAAGTTTAAAGCTGTTTATTTGTGAAATGACTGGTGTAGTAAGTCTACTATGGCTGTATGGAAGTGTGAAGTAAGTCACATTCTTTACAATTGTTATTGTATTTTTAAGAAAATCTAATCAACTTTTGACTATTTGAATTATGTTTCCTCGAACTTTCTTCAGGTGGTAAATTATGATTATCTTACTAAATTCTGTTTCCTGACATATCCAATGGTTTTTAAGCCACAAAATCGCAGGACAAAATATATTAAAATACATAAACTGATAAAGACTTTGAGGAATCTGATGTCACAACTAGTCTGATTTCAGTCGTTTCTACACATATGATACCAAATTTTAAACTGAAATATCTCAACAGAATAAGATTTTTGAACGCTTTCTTCACCATTTTGATTCTTTTGGAAGTTCTCTTTCATATAAGATGAACATGCTTGACTCCTGAACTAATCCTTTAAATCACGTTTTTCGAAAATTGAACAATTTTTCAAAAACTAGGAGACTGTTCTTCTAGACTATTTAAAACAGGTGACATCCTACAGTCCATGAGATTCCCTCTTCAGGAGAAAAATTATTTTCCCCTGAAAAGGAGAAAGCCTATGTAAATTTGGTGACTTTCTGTTTTCTATTTACCAGTGCTCTGACCCTACGGTTTATAATCAGCTTATATGCGGTCAGTGTTTGTACGAGGTGGTCATGCTGATTTGTGTGTAAACCTATAAGTACAATGTACATTCTCACTATTGTTTGGTACTGAATGGTGTCTGCATTACTTCGATAATCCCCAGCAAAACAGGCCAGAATTTGTAAGTTTGTTATCAAATTTCTCTTAAGCCATTGTGGATGACCATTTGGGACACGGATAATTAGTAGATTAATAAAGATTATGTAAATGAAAAAATGAAATTGACTTACATGGGTTATAACATTTCTAGAAGACACACAAGTCCTATGCCATAACATTACGCTGTTTCGTTAAAGGCATCATGGGTAATCTTCAGATTTTCCCCTTTTTCAGGAGAAAAATCTATTCTCTTTAAGAGGGGAATCTCCCGAACTGTCCTAAGGCAGTATATATTATTTACATTATGATACAGAATTGTTCTTAAAACAATAAAAACAAGCAAAGAATCTAATAAGTATCCGTAACAAATGACCAATTTACTGCTTCTTGAATTTCAAGTCTAATAATTCAAGGGCATGATAATCTGTGACGTCATTCGTGAAATAATTTCCATATTCTTATGTAAAAATACATGTCATTGCTTTGATTCTGTCACGAAGAACGAAGAATTGCATCTGAATCAAAGGTTTTGCATAACTTGCACACATTTTAATCAAAAATAAGTCCAACAGAGGTATTTCATATGACGTCACACGTGCTTTCACTTGAGATCTTGAAGGGCCGTTTTTCACGAATCTGTTGTTTGCAACTATATGTTAATCGTGTATTTCGAAAAACTAAGTTTTCCTTACAATTGGTCAAGTAATTATAACTTCTTTTTTTTTAACAAAACCTACAGTTATTGTGTATCATTTTTGTGTGATGAAATGAAATTATGTTTTCCCTGTTGTTTTTTACCATGAATTTTTAGTCTTTTTCCTATAGGACTCACCCGAAATCAAAATACATAGGGGCACTATCGTTACGGTCGATAGGAGAAACCACGATTTCAGCCAAAAAAAAAAAAAACCACACCCCGAAATTGCTGGAAACGAGGAAAAAACGTCACGCTGTGAAAGTACCTATTACCTATGTCAACGTACCTATGTCATTTTCGCGCAATAGGTATTATTATAGCGTAACGTTAAGGCCTAATTTTGTTCTCCACAAAAATACCTCGTTTTCAGCCATTCCGGGGTGCGTTTTTTTTTGCTGAAATATCATGACAAATCGGAGAATATTTAGATTTTTGGGAGTTTTTAGTTGAGGTATGTGCAATTTTTGTCGAAATCGTGTTTTCTCCTATTGGTCGTAACAATAGTGCCCCAACGGATTTTTATTTGAGCCCTATTCATCTGCGTGTTAATCTCCCATGATTTGCCCGCCAAAACAAAACAGTAATGTCATATTAAAATACCCCTTTATACAGTTATAACAGTAACCTAGACTGCTAGAGCAAACTTTGTAGAAGAAATTCGAAGAATTGAAACAAATTATGTAGTCTTCAATTCACAATCACAAATTTCGAATTTATAAATTTGTTGGAACTCTAATCGGACATAATTCAGAAAGATATGTGATTTAACAATATATCATGACTGCCTATTTAAAATTGGGTATTATTTCATATAAGTTTATCTTTGCAAAGTGTCGCAAAATCTTTGAATTATACGAGAAAAAAATTCTTTAACAAAATATCACCATTCCGTTAATGGTTCATGGCCGTCCAATTTGCTAAATTGCTTTTAAACTGATTAAAAACCAAGAGAGTCACAAATTGACCATTCTATATACCGCTTTTTTTGCAGACATTAATATGTGATAAGTATTTTTCAAATTTGTGACGTAAGATAGGGCAACCTTGGTAATTTATTATTTAAACCCTTCGTTTTTCAATTGGCTATCATAATCTTTGAAAGTGTGCAGCTATTTCTGGCCGAATGTTATGGAGTATTCACCATACTCACAATCAAATTCTACAGACTTTTCTCATCAATTTTTATTAAAGGATTAGTTCAGTGGTCAAGCAAGTCTTTCTTGTATGAACAGATGAATGAGAACTTCAAAATAAACATGACCATGGGAAAGGCTATGTCAAAAAAGTAGTAAAACTGAATCTAGAAAAAGAATGTGCACCTGAAGAAAGTTCAAGGAATTTGTTTGTTTTTTAATAGTGAAAAAATGAAATAAACTTTCTTTTAAATACATTAACAATTTTTAAGAATGAGGATGCCAAAAAAATGCCAACTTTCTATAGTAGACTTGCTACACCAGTCATTTCTACACAGATAAGACTTGAAATTGATATCTCCATAACGGAATAAGATTTTTAAATGCTTTCTTCACCACTTACGTACAACATACACGATGTCTCATATTTCTACAAAATGAAGTTAATAATCGGTCTTTACTTACTGACGATTCATCTGCCGTGCATGGTTGATTATCGATCATTACCAACTGCAAAAGAATCCTTGGGTTCGTGGTGAAGTTCATTTCGAGTATTTTCTTAGATTTTACAAACAGTCTGCCTCAAAACAATCGAAATAATCGATACTAGTTCAAGAGAAGTCGGATGTGATTTATCTAATAGTGATGCACTACCAGATGAAATGGGGCATGTGATAGCAGCTCACTGTCACTTCCAAGCTATAGAAACCTCATCATGAGGTCCCGAGGAGGGGAGGGTGGTTAAATCACAGCTTCCCATTCCGTTCCCTTTTTTGGTAAGATGTAAGGGAAGGTTATGGTAATTATAAATATGTAGGGCCTATAAGGAAGATGAATCCCGTGTCCCGTCAATTTCTGTCTTAAGTATTCACTTGGTCGGAAATGTGACCTGAGGCATCAGACCGCATAGCAACCGCGCGCATTCACCCCGCATTGGGAGTGAAAACAAAGCGATCAGCTGTGTTTGTTTTCATGCCATACAGTAAACGCATACGGACTTGCCCACGTGTATCGCGCAGTTTTGTTTTCACTCCAGAAAATGACGTCATCTCCCGGATGTGACGTGGTACCGACCAAGTGAATACAAACGACCTAAGAGATACTGATGACATACATCGTCGTCTTTTGTTAACCAGACTCTCCAGCGTGAGACATTAGCGTAAACGATTGAATTGAAATTTGACATTTTCAGAGATATCTGATAATGAGCAATCATTAATCTCTATGTATAAACCTGAAATGGCAGAATGGGTAAGGTTGTTCTTGCTATATAAATTAGTATTCTTGGAAATGATTAAAACAGTGGCGTAGCGAGACTTAATCAAACATTTCTTGACAGCGTGCATAAATTAAAATCTACAAAAGGTGGGAAGGACTACATCGCTCTCTTGGAAGTGAGCACTATCTAGTCACCATGGAAACATACAAACCTGCCGAACTCTTTTCTTTGATCCGCTCACGCGGAAGATCCCCTCGGTCCTCAGACCATAAGCCTCAATGTGCCGAAAACAAGCCGATACCACCCGCGGAATCTTGGGATCTGTGTTCGGTGTTAGACTCTGCCGTCGTGCCCGTCTGTGGCCCTCGTTCACAGAACTGGAAAGTGATAACGCCTCCAATAGGGCAGTGGACGACGATGATGATGCTAATGGTGCTTTTCTTGGTAGCTGAGGAGACTGTTGGATACAAAATAAATAAAAAACCACGTGACTGATAAGAACAAATGAGAGAATCAACACGAATGAGAGAAAACATAACAACACTTTCTACTATTTCACTTGAAAAGCCAGTGGTGAATCCGTACTTGCGTACGGTACAAACAGAAACACTCATGAAGGTTAATACATATGACATGCATGATGCACATGCATCAAATGTATGATGCATGTGCATCAAATGTTAGATGCGTGGTCATCACATGTAAGATGCATGTGTAAACTACTTGATACGTACATGTAATGTTCTGGAATTCCTTCGTCTATTCGGTATGAGAGGACCCTGAGCCAGATCCAAGCTTTCTCGTCGCCCACGTGACCGATTTGCTTCAAGACGTCGCAAGTCCTGGTCGGTTTGAAGACACTTTTCAATGGGAATGCCAAACACGAGAGGGCCTGTAGATGATTCTGTTGAAAATGAATAGTACGAAGTTTCAAGAATGAAATCAACCAACGGTTTAACATTAAAATGTAAAGAAGGAAACATGGACACCGGATGGG
>JAIGNY010000423.1:0-80000 GCA_020152595.1 Chiridota heheva | reverse complement strand
ACCTATAACACGAATCGAAACTTCGTCCATCTATCCAATGACAACAAGTTTCTCTGTGCAATTAAAATGTAAATGAACCAAGCTTCAAATATAAACCAATTTCTGCCAAATACTTAAAACATCTGCCTGATAATGTTCTATGCAATCGCGTCTGGATGAATACAAGGCTAGGCAAATATATCGAACACGAACCTCAGGGCGTTGCTCTGTATTATACAGACAAAGAACCAGGGTAATGAAGTCACTCTGACGTGCCCTGGGACACGTGATTTATTCTCATTTGACGAAGAATCTGATTACAATTTTGATCAGTAAGTAAATTATTCTATGAATCTGATTCTTTAAGCAAACTCTCCACACGCATATCAATTAAGAATGCATCTGTGTCTCATTTGCACGGAACCGCCGAAAGCCTGTACACTGCCAATCTCATATCATAAGATGTAAACAATTCTATGAACATTATATGAGCGTATGCTTACCACGTTTCGTTTTTATCAAGGTATAAATTTCACAGGTAAAACATAATTTGCTCCGCGTATGCAGTGACCATGTAATGAAACTAGTTTTCGCATTAAAACTCAGAAAACCAGGTCGTTTTATTGGGGAATGTAAACATTAAAACAAATTTATGTAATTCAGGTGCGTTCTTCCTGCTACAACGTATATCTTAGAATTTTGCCTTAGACTAACCCTATTATTCGTGACAGGATATTTTAAATCAAATTAACTTGATGTTTTTCTTGAACATGATATTTAAATTAAATAAACTTGGATGATTCCTCATTGGGGGAATGTAAACATTATGGTACATTACACAATCAGGTACGTCATTACTTCAGATGACAGAGGATTAAATTCTAAACCAACTACCAGAAAATAGCAAGTCAAAATCTTATTCCTATCTCAAGTTATCAATGTTTGAAGTCGCACATGGAGGCTGCCATTTTGTTCGATTCTGTATTGAAATATTGTGCATGATGAAATTATTTACCCAACAGGGACAAGAAATACAATTTACTTCTTTAGAACTTTTATTAAAGTTTTTATTGTAAAACAGGGCCGTAATTCCCGGGAAACAGGGGACATGTCCCCTCCCACTTTTTAGCAGAATCTTAAAAATTCAGAACATTTTGGGGGAAATTTGCCCCTTGCCTCCCCCTCTCCCCTCCTACATGTATACACAAAAATGTCATCGACCCTTACAAAGGAAAACAAGTTTTCATAAGCAAAAAAACTTGAAATAGATTGTAAAGAAATACAAAGCATTCCAACATCCTGTTGGGCTGATGACATCATTTCTGGATATTCTAAAATCAAAATGGTGGCTCCAATAGTAGTAACATTACAGTTTTTAATAATTACAAAATATTGTGTTAGATTCATTCAGGAGGTATGAAACTTAGAAAGAAGATTTGTTATTTTAAATCATATTATATGACATTAAAATTATATGTCGGACTTTATTTTCCTTTTAAGCTTCTCTTCATTCCCCCCGTTTCCTTCACGTGATACAAGTGCACGTTCCTTTTGTGTATCTGTCATGGTCACGTTTAGCATGTTGTTTACATAATTTGCGACAAGAATAGAAAAGCAAAAAAACTACGATATGATTTGTTTTTAAAACTTGACCACCTATCATGCAGGGTTGAGGCTACATTAGCTAATTTGTTAAAAACTTATTAAAAACCAGCATTTCTCATCAAATTCGGTAAATAATTAATCATTTCACAGTTTTTTGAGATTGTGTCCGGCGTATGAACATGCATGGCAGATCCCTAAACTTTCCTATGTAAATCACATGGGTTTTTTTTTAAAAAAATATTATTATCTACCATATGATACGGGTGAGTATCTGATGCTATAGAACGCCAAAAGGACAACATGTGATGGAGGTGTCAACTAATTTGATGAAGGTATTAACTTATTTCACGAAGGTATTAGTAGAGTGCTTCCGCACCACAAAATCAAATGTGGTCTTCTCTGGGAACTCACTATATGTGATGGTTTCGTATATTCATGAGTCATATCCTATAGACCAATTGCATGTTGTCCTCATAATCTTATACATATCTAATAATTTTAAAGTAGCCAATCAGTATTAGCATTTTTTTAACGAATTGTCTGATTGGTCTGAAATTAACATAATCGACTCTGAATAATATATCTGAAGCTTCACATATTGTTGTCTGAGGTCGCCAAAAGGACCACATTTGATGATGACGTGGAAGCATACATCTATTACGACGTGATAGGACAACAATGACATAACAATCAAATCAGTTGATACCATCAACAAATAACTTGACAAATAAGTTGATACCTTCACCATATAAGTTGATACCTTCTTGATATCAGTTGATACCTACATGAAATGTGTTGACACCTTCATCAAATAAGATGACACCCTTCACAATATGTTAATACCTTCATAAAATAAGTTGACACCTCCATCACATGATGACATGTGGTCCTTTTAGCGTTCCATATGATTCTGACTGAAATGTTTTGTGGCGTAAAAACCATTGGTTAATATGCATTAACAATTTTTGAGCAAGTGAATGGAGCCAATCTTATAGGCTTTCCAGACCAGTTGTTTCTACCCAATGAGAAATAACTTTTAAGCTGAATATTTCCTTAAACAGAATAAAACAAATCAATGAAGCAGTCTCTTTCGCCATTTTATTTCTTCTAATATTTTCTTTCATTTATATGAGATAATTTTGCTCGACCACTAAAGCTTCTAAGATCATTGCCATCTAAAGTAAATGAACAGAATCGAAATGAAGAAACACGTCCTTCAGCAAGCAAACTACGTGTTGGTGCATGCTATGTATCTCAAGCCCACGTTGATCAGTTGATCACACCTGGGAACTTGAACATATTTACTTTCCGGATTTCACTAGCACGTACACACATCCAAGAAAAAACTGTCAACAAATCAACATTTTGTATCAAAATATGTCACTGCAAGCGCGTCCGTAGGCTTTAATTTGTTCGAGACTGAATAGCAAGCGTTACTAACATATTATCTACCTATAAAAAGTCCGGTTCGTACCCCCGATCGGGAGAACACTTTTGTTCTCCCAATCGGGGGATCCTTTACATAAGTATCCCACAATGCATCTATCTAAATTCAAGGTTTGTATAGGAATAACATAAGAATCAGACATACTTCGAGCGCGAGATATTCAACCACTGTGAAAGGCTTAAATTTTTCTTCACGATCTGAAATAATGGCACATGAATTATCTTTTCACCGTGCGCTTTTAAACTTCACCTTGCGGTTTTCGAAAAATTTGAAGAAAAGTGATGAATTCTTATTATGTGTTACCGTTAGGCAGTCGCACTTCAACGAGGTTTTCTGAAATTATGAGAAATAACTTGAGGATTTGTGAAAATTATTTAGCAATAACTGCGTGATAATAACAAAGTTGTTTTACTTTCGCGAAATTGAATATGAACAAACCAAACTTTGTTACAAACCTTCAATGAAACGACTGATAAGCGTCTAAGACTGAAACCTCATAATAAAAATGGCGGCTTTCAAATATCACTGTAAGCTCAGTGCGCATGCTTGAGTCTTCCAATCGGGGAACTTATTGAGTACGAACCGAACTAATAAGTCAATCATTTAAAGGAAAGGTATCGTCTCATAAATAAATTTAGAAGTTAACAACGCCGAGCTGTCAACGTCACTTCCGGTTAACAATTTTCTTTATTGATTGCGAGATATCTGCGATGTTATTGATCACACATTTGCCGGACATAACATAGGAGCCTACGTGTGTTATCGATAACATCACTAATTTCTCGCAATCAGTAAGGACAATTGAAAACCGGAATTTATTTGTGGGACATACCTTTCCTGTAAACATGAAGTGTAATAATTAAATAAGAAGTCTTATGCCAAGAACCACAACAGTGTCCCGTTCCCAAGTTGTGCATTTTCAAAGAAGCAACATGGATGCAGCCATTTCATGTTAAAATCTTATTCCATTGGCCCTTTTTCTGCTTTTGTTTGCACAAAATAATTGTTATTCTTTATATATCTTTATGAGCTTTTCTATCCAGTAAGTATGCTTTGACATAAATCTCCAAAGGCTTGCATCAGTAATATTTATTATGAACTAATACAAATAATAGACCAATAGGAAAATAATTAATCTTCACAGTAGCAAATAGATTATGAAGAAATACATTACATTTTTATCAAGAACTTTGTTGATGAAGTGAGCTTTCAGAGGGTGGTGACAAAATGGCTGCTCCCAGGGAAGTTATTTTGACAGAATTAATGTTTTAATTAATTGGATGTTTTATTTAATTGGAAAATTGATTGCTTTGGAAGATGTGAAATTTTGACAAATGACTTCTAATAATTGCTCCTATCATAACAAAGAAGGAAAACCCCAGGCTTTATGTTTCCTTTAATTTCAAATTAAAATAAATTACATCGTCAATTCCACCAATAGATGATATAAACCAATTTTCCAAGTCTCAACGTGCAAATTTTTAACGTTGTCGTTAAGACGTTCATCTTGTTTAGTCCTCCGCGATAAGAGCTACAGAATCCTATAGATCCATGGCGCAACCTCTCAAAAGTATAAAAATATGAGAGATGAAGTGTGTATTGGGATGGTTGTCGTAGCAGGTGTAAATTTGTTATTTAACTTCATGTCTGTTGGTGGTTGCAGGGTAGGGATATATCCTAATCAGTCCGAATTACGCTCCCGATCGGGAGATCTCCCAATTGGGAGATTTCGTGTCATTATAACCCACAATACATCTTTCCAAATTCAAATCTCTCTAAAGAATTACATAACGGTAAAATAGGTTTTAGCCAAAGGGAGAAAAATTGCATGCGAAATATTCTAATTTTATTGGTGCAACCGAACGATAAAATTATTTTCTCTATTTTCACCAGCGCAAATTTGACTTTCACCAGGGAATTTTAAAGTAATCTTTAAAAATTCATTTCAATAGTTTCTAACAAGTAGATTTGAACATTTCAACAGTAAAAAGTCAAATTGTACAAAAAAGTTCCAAAAATACTAATTTCAATATCATTTTCAAAGCATACAACTTTAGATTAACAGAATCTGAAAAGCAAATTAAATGTTAACGGCTGATATCTTTAATGGTTTAAATTATGGTCACTGCGCATGACTCGATCTCCCAATCTTCCGATAAGTACAATTTACAATGATTTACATCTAAGAAAATACTAACAAAGTTTAAACATTATAAAGGTCAAAAACTGAATTTGCTGTTCGATTTTATAACCTCAATCAAACCAAAACACTGTGTTGGTTGAGCTAAAAAATATGATATGAAACACAAGTGGTCTAAATTGGGTTAGTATTTTCATGTTATTATACTGTAAAAGATTTCTGAACATTTCATCTAATGGCATCTCAATCCACATACACGTGTGTTTGATGTAATATTACGTGGGATAACGGTTTTAAGATATCTTATCTTCTCCCTAGGTGGTTATTTTTCTTCTTCTTTATCTTAATGCAGTTACGACTGGAAATCGTATCTGCCTAAGTTATGTTTACTACTAAAATGTTTTTATGCCAGATTGTATTTAGATATGACAGACTTTACAGGATGAACGATGTCAAAGATTAGTGCGCCTATTTCAAGACTGGCATAAACTTGCACAATTTGTCCCTTGAATAACTGTTATCTTTATCAACCCACACAATGTATATTCTAGATGATTCCGAACTTCCAGACATTTTTCGTTCATTACTTATAATTTCAAAAGAATAGACATCTTGTGCTATTCTTCAGATCCTAGCGCAAATCGTTGTGTCGTCTATTCATTTAATAGCTATTTAGTCAGTTCAGGAAATTCCCCTCTTCAGGAGAAAATCATTTTTCCCCGAAGAGGGGAATCTCAGACGTCATTTTGAAGATTACCCATGATGCCTCTAACAAAACAGCGTAACGCTATGGCACAGAACTTGCATGGGTTCTAGAAATTTTATAACCAAGTAGGACAATTTCATTTTTGCATTTTCAAAATCTATACTTATTAATCTACAAATTATCTGGTTCCCAAAATGGACATCCACCACGCCATTTAAAATTTTTTTTAATGACAAACTTACAAATTCTGGCCTGTTTTCGCTGGGGATTATCGTAGTAACGCAGACACCATCCAGTACCAAACAAGAAAGAGAATGTCCATTGCACAAACAGGTATGCACACAAGACAGGTATGGTCACTTCATATAAAGAACGCATATAAACTAATTAAAAACCGTAGGTCAAAGCACTTGTAAATGGAAATCCAGACGTTACATAATTTACATAGGTTTTCCTTTTCGGGGAAAATAATTTTTCTACTGAAGAGGAAAATAATCTTTTCAAACAATTTTGATAACTTGGCAGCTTAAAGGTAAATCTCCAGAGACTGTTACAGTGATCAAAGAAATACAGCCTCAAATTTGCGACAATTTAGGACAAACAATTAGGATAACTCATGGAGGTAAACAAAAACCTGCCTACGCCAATGACCAAAGCGATGTGGCTCAGTAGTTAAGGAGTCATTGGAGAGGTACCGAGTTTGATTCCCGTCGTGAGCGCTGCATTGTGTCCTTAAGCAAGACACTTTACTCTACTTGCTTCAGTTCACTCAGCTGTAAAATGAGTACCAGCACTGCTGGGTAGTTAATCTGCGATGGACTGGCGTCCCGTCTAGAGGGAGTCATGTACTCTTATCCGCTTGCACCATGGAAACCGGAGATAAGCACCGGGTCAATAAGCTAATGGCTCGGATGGTTTTAGTTAGGAGGTATACCGGTATGTATTAGTAGAGAATTCAAATCATGACTAAAACAGTCTTTAACTTCCGTCAAAAGCATGTGAAATGTCAGAGTTATGGTTCATCAACTTGGAAGAACTTTAAATGTATGCAAAAGCTGTGATGCATGAAAAAAACAAAAACAGTCAGTCAAAAAAGTTTCGTGTAATACTTTTTGATTTCTGTTCTAAACAGTCCGGTTCGTAGAGTTTTGCTCTCCCGATCGGGGGATCTTTTGCAGAAGTATCCCACAATGCAACTATCCCAATTTAAAGATTGTAAATGAATAACATAAGATTCAGACACATATTCAATGCGGGGAACTCAACCACTGCGAAGGGTTCAAATTTGTCTTCACCATTTGAAAAAATGGCACATAAATTATCTTTTCACCGTACGCTTTTAAACTTCAGTGCGGTTTTCGAGGAATTTGAAGAAAAGTGATGAAGTCTTATTATCGTTAGGCAGTCGCGCTTTAACAGTATTTTCTGAAATGATGAGAAATAACTTGAGGATTTGTAAAAATTATTTAGCAATAATTGCGTGATAGTAACGATGTCGTTTTACTTCAGTACTTTCGCAAAACTGAATATAAACAAAGCAAACTTTGTTACAAACCTTCAAGAAACGACTGATAAGAGTCTATAACTGAAACTTCACAGTAAAAATGGTGGCTTCCATATATCACTGTAAACTCAGAGCGCGTGCTTGAGTCTCCCGATCGGGGACTTATTTAAGTCCCCCAGCCGAGGGACTTATTAAGTCCCCCGATCTGCGGTACGAACCGAACTGCTAAATTTTAGTCACTGAAAATCATTAGACTTTGTTCTCTCCTCCTAAAACTTGATTGGGGGTATGACGGAGATTCAATACTTGCATAATCAACCACTCCCATTTAAAGAAAAGTGGTTAAGGGTGGAAAAACAATAAGTTATTTAAAAAGGAAACTCATAGGTGTTTTTTCGTTCTGTTGTTACAAATTCACATAAAACTTTGCATCAATCATTTTGCTGTAAAATGTCAAAGTGTAACCGATTTTGATGACAATTTTTGCATTTTCACGGTCAATAGCACTTTTCATCCATTAAGCTCAAGTTGTTGCTACCTGTCCATAAATCTCTGAAGTAAACTTAGCATTGTTACAGAGGAAAACCCTACCAACAAAGATTAATCACTTAGCTTACTTACCAGCAGTTAACCAGAGGTGCGCATCACCTGATCACGAGCCTGCCTTCCCGAGTCAGGGTTTCGTTATATAATGTTAAGGTAGTAAATCTCGGCCGTAATTCTCATCCGCAAAGTGGTCTGAGCGGAGGAGAAGGAGATGGGAGGAGGGGGAGGGGGTCCAGGGAAGTCCAAGGACATATTCTAGTGGAGAATTTTCCAAAGCTCAACGTCTTAAATAACATACATAAATTTAAAGATTTTAATTTACAAAATAGACGGGATTTACATTTTCATCCTCCAAATTCAGATGAGTTGTAATAAACCTCGGCCCTTTTTTGCATTTTAGACATTGCTATTTTTTGTAGGGAGGGGGAGTGAGTGGTAGAGTGACCCTGTCGTCCCCCTCTCCCTCATTGAATGTTTATATTGAGAATTCTATCATAGCAAAAATGCTAACTGAAAGCTACTACTGATTAGTTAAAAATGATTAAGTTTAGTCTCCGGAGAAGGTCAAGTTTTACAAATTAATTCGTATAAATATTATTTCCCTCCTGATATTTGCCTTTCAGACAACAATAAACAAGAAACTGACAACCGATTGCAAATGTCGGTTAAGAAATAAGACTTTAGGCTTTCAGAGTCATTTGACCTAAAACGATGGGTGGAGTACTCCCAAAATAGAATAAACACTCTATCAACCCGCTGACCAGAAAGCTGATTCAACACTTCGGTGTAATAGACAACGGAGTTGTTGACCAACTCTGGACACTCGAGAGAACCCAGGAACGTCTTTACTTCCCACACTCGAGAGAACCCAGGAACGTCTTTACTTCCCTCTCCAGACTTTCAGTTTTGACATTTTGTCCATTTATTAAAAGCCACAAACCCACCATCAGTTCCTTGACTAGTTGTCATTGTGTTTTATGATGGCTAAGCACGTCGGACTGAACAAATTTGTTTATCGCATTTTCTTTAACTTAGTTTCTTCGATCACTCATCAATTGTATTCTTCTGTTCAGGGTACTGCTGTGTTCCGTTATCCTTATGTGAAGTGATGCTTTAAAGGATTAGTTTAGTAGTCAAGCAAGTCCATCTTATATTAAAGAGGACTTCAAAAGAAACAAATGGTGAAAAAGCATTCCAAAATCTTATACCGTTAAGGAGATATTCAAGTTTAAAGTTTGGTATCATTTGTGTAGAAACGACTGAAATCAGACTAGTTGTGATGTCATAACCTTAGATTCCTCAGTCTTTATGTATTCTATCATATTTTGTCCTGCGATTTTGTGGCTTATAAACCATGAGATATGTCAAAAAGTAGTAAAACTGAATCTAGGAAGGTTATTTAAAATTACCACCTGAAGAAAGTTTGAGGGAAAATAATTTAAATAGTGAAATAATTAAATACACTTTTTTTAAATACATAAAGACTTTGAGGAATTTGTGGCTGTGACATCACAACTAGTCTGATTTCAGTCGTTTCTACAGAAATGATACCAAACTTTGAACTTGGATATCTCCTTAACAGAATAAGATTTTGCAATGCTTTCTTCACCATTTTGTTTCTCTTGAAGTCCTCGTTCATATAAGATGGACATGCTTGACCACTGCACTAATCTTTAACTTGAACTTAAAACTTCGAGTCACTCGCGACAAAGACCAAATAGGTCAAGAAGTGTTTCTTTTAGAAGAAAAACAACCAAAATGTCGTGGAAGCATTCCCTTTGACAAATTTCCACTGCAGTGAAATATTATTTGTGTAAAGCATAGAATACAATGAAATACAAATCACTTTATTAAAATACATTTTATAAATAAATTAAAAAATACATTTTACAAAAAAAATATACATTTTACTTTAGCGAAATCTAATTCTACTTGCGTATACAAATGCTCTCTCATAAATGTCTTACATCGAAACCAATAGACTTACGAGTCAAATCAAATTCTACTTCAGTGAAATGCATTTAGGTCAATCAAGTTGATTGAATTCCATATAAGTAGAATTATAAGGTGAATGTTAAATTGGCTTGGCAGGTTGGGAAGGGGGTCATACCTTTCGTGTCTTTGGTGCTGTCTAGTAAACTATCTAAGAAGTTTGTAGCTTTTGTTCGCCCGCCTCTGAGCAAGCCGCCTTTCTTCACTTGCTTCTCTGAAAGATCTGTTGAATAGAAGAAGAAAGACAAAATAAAACTCTTATTTGTGACTGGTTTAACATCTAGCAGCAGTTCCATAAATCTGGAGTGAGCTAGTCGAGCGGTGAAACCACAAAGACGTCCCCGTCTGCCCGCAGGCTTCGATGGAGCGAATTACGTTGTTTTTTGACGTCTTTCCAGGTTTTCGTGCCTTTAACAGTTTAAGAATTTTCAAACTTTAATAAGGACATCAATCACCGTGGTCAAGGGAGATCGATGATACTCAAAATGACAAACAAAATACCAAAGGTAAATCCGGCATCAAAATCAAAATCTAAGACAACTATATTTTTCAAAGCAAGTCATTAAAAAAAATATTTAAAAAAAATCCAGGTTTTTTTCGCCTTTAGTTTTGAAATTTTAAAAACTTTAACATGGACATCAATCACCGTGATCAATGGAGACCGATGATACTCGAAATGACGAAAATGCACGAGAAAACAAAATACCAAAGGTAAATCGGCAACAATATCGAAATTTAAGTCAAGTTTCTTTCAAAGCACGGCATACTGATAACCAGGGAGTTGCCATGGATGTGACAGTGTGATGATGGATCTACGGCTGTACGGTCAGACGGTAGCCAAAAAGGGACATAACAAAATTGAATTTCAAATTTTAACTTACAAATGTGAGATTTCAAATTACAAAAAATCAAAGCACTGAAAGCACTGGTGATGGGTTCGATTCATTGTTGTAATTTTTGTAAATAACATCATTCGATTTTGTAAGCCATTTTTGTGTAAACATAAAGATTATAACAATTTAGCAATATAATTTAAAGTATCTGGTCAAAACATTGTCTCAAATCATGACAAGACAATCAGTAATTGGTTAATGCCCACCACTGGGGCTAATAGCTTAATTCCCACTTCACGTTTGTGACTCCCAGGTACTCTACCTCAGAATGTCTCATCATAATGTTCCACACTCATCATAATGATCGCCTGCGTATTTGGTTAATTAACAATGCACACAATACACCGACACAAGAACACAGGTATATAACATCGATTCACAATGGCTTTGTTAACAACTGGCGTACAGTGTATTTACATTTACCTGTTTACCCGTTTATGTATGAATCACATCATGGAAATTGTCATATCGTTTCGCCACAGAGGCTTTTTCCTGAAAACCATAACACATCGTAAAACTTCATCAGATCTTCTTAGTTTGTGCGGTTTTTAGGTAAGTAAGGATCATTTTGGTTTTTTTTAGTGCAAAAACGTTCCTCGATAAAAACTACTCTAAAAAAAATGTTTGCTCAGCTCGCTGCAAATTTGAGTAAAAAATATCATATACACTATGATGTCCATGACTTATTTCTTAAATTTAGTTTATTTTAAGGACTTACTGGTATTTTTGATGTCATGCCTTGCAGGTCATAATTCATATTATTGTAATATAAAAATATATCATCAAACTCTCTTTTACAATTCAAAATACAATACAGTTATACATTCTATGTTGTTCGTGTACACATTACAAAGATTTGTTAGAAATATCAGTCTAGTCTAGTCTATGCATCACGTCACGGCAATTTTCATATCCTTTCGCCTTGCAGCCTTGCTAGACTGCTAGAGGTGTACCATTGTTATCGGGAAAACATTTCTTCTTCACAACACGAAAATTTTCCTTTATCTCCTTTACATGGGCTTCTTCTTTTTTAATAAAACGAAAAAGGAAATACATCAAGAACTGTAGAAAACTTTTCAATAAGATACAAATTGAAGGAAAGTATCGTAGACTACTTTGTTATTGCGAAACACGTTCAAAGAAAGGAGTAAAATTTTGCAAAAGTTTTTCAACTTCCGGTGTGATAGTAAATTTTGCCCCCCGTAAATTTGGGCCCCCCAGTCCTTTTTCCTAAGGAATGTCTCTTGAAATTGATTCCCTCCGGACTGATTTTACTAGGTAATTTACTGGTGTGTCTGTACGTTTCCTTCAATTAATTTTGTGTACTGAAGTGATAAGCTAAAGCCGAAGTTAGTAATATTTATGTACGGAATACACCGCCGTTGTACTCGTAAATTTGCCCACGAACAGAAAATGGCTTCCAGTAAATACTTCGGTGAAAAGAAATATAATATTTTCTTCGATCTGGGCAATACCCATCGGGATACACTAAAGAAAAAAAAGCGTGCTTTACGCAAAACGGTAGTGAGATTTACTGTGAAGGAAGAAGGGACTTTTTCTTGCAAAAGAGGACAAGTTGTTGTCTCCAAATTTCCTAGGAAAGAAGAACCGGGTGCCCAAATTTCCTAGGAAATAAGGGCCGGGGGGTCAAAATTTACTGGGGACAAACTTTACTATTACACCGGTCGGTTCTGACAACTGACGTCTTCGAACAAGTTCGAACCCATCAAAAATGTAAGGAAACTCTGTAACAGATTCCTGATGTGATCGAACCAGGGACCTTCTAAATGGCAGGTCCCTGGTCGAACTACGATCAAATTATGACAAAGTGGGTGAGCCCTAAGCAAAATGAAATAGGTTGAAAGACTCCAATCTGTCAATACTGGCCAGGGCATCAATTATGTCAATGTATGTATACTCCATAGACTGATAGATCGGAGATTTGTTTCCAATCACAATTCCCTGTATATATGCTGCGAGATCTTATCTCAGAATACGGTTTCATTAAAAGGATGAAGAAAGTAAATAAAATAGATACATATAACATTTATTTCGTTTCAATTTTGGAAGACGTTCATATTAGTCTTTACATTTTATATCACAGATAAGGTCTTCGTTTTTCTTTGACATTTAGAGCGCCTTCCTGTTTGGTTTACAACAAACGACATAAACAGATAAAGCGCTTCTTACGAAAAATGTTATCTTTCCTGACTAAAAACAATTTCTTGAAAGCCTAGTTATTATCAGTTAATATTTATCTTATTACTGTTAATTATTAATCTTCCCAGGTTAATCCCGCACACTCGTTTATATTCATCACATTATTACTTGAAGGGTTAGTTCAGTGGTCAAGCAAGTTTGTATTATATGAAAGAGGACTTTAAACAGTTCATTAGCATTCCTAATAATGGGAACATAAATGTTCCTAAAAATGGGAACATTTTGCTACATGGAAGCCGCCATTTTGTAATATTTCCCATGATCCTTTGCTATTCTAACGTTAAAGCCTGCTGCAATGTTACATATTTCAAATTTGAAATACATCTGGAAAACTGTCTTTGCTAGGGGAAATTCAAAACTCATTAAAATACCTTCATTACTGTCATGGCTATAACTTTTCCACTCCCATTTGATGTGTTTACCACGCCGTTTATGAAATATTAGAAAAAATAGACATATAGAGCTAGGCTTTTAGGCGCGAAACGGCCAATTTAAAAATTCAAATGTTTTTCAACACGATGCTTTTTAATATTTCAAGTACATCAATTAGAAGTATGACATTTTATCGCAACATCTGAACAATATGGCTGCATGACTTCAATATTTTCGTGTGTTATAAATGTTCCTATTAATAGGCATGCTTCCGGACTGTAAAAAGGAACAAAATGGTGAAGAAGGCATTCTAAAAGGGAATTCCGTTATGGAGATATTCAAGTTAATAGCTCTGTCTTATCTGTGTAGGAATGACTGGTGTAGTAAGTTAACTATGGAAGGTTGGTACCCTCATCCTCACTTTAACAATTGTTAATGTATTTAAAAAAATTTATTAAACTTTTTCACTACAAAAATGTATCCTTGAACTTTCTTTAGGTGGTATATTATAATCACCCTTACTACATGTACTATATTCTGTTTTACTACTTTCCTGGCATATTTAATGGTTTTTAAGCCACAAAATCACAGGACAAGATATAACAAAATACATAAAGGTTTTGAGGAATCTGAAGCTGTAACGTCACAACTAGTCTGATTTCAGTCGTTTCTACAAAATTGATAAGAAACTTTAAACTTGAATATCTCCTTAACGGATTAAGATTTTAGAACGTTTTTCACTAATCTGTTTTTTTGAAGTCCCTCTTTTATATAACGTGGCATTGCTTGACCATTGAACTAATCTTTTAAAGGATTATTCCCGTTTATTTTTATTATCATATATATAATAGAGGACTATATTAAAGAAACAATTTGGTGTAAAAATCATGTTGATGTCTTTTCCGTTGAAGAGTCATTGCATTTTAAACAGTTAAAGATTGTGCGAGTGTGTTGAAAAGTGACCGCGCAGGGTAAAATGTGATGTCATAAAGGCAGCGCCAAGAAAAAAATTCTTATGTATTTCTAAGAAACAAACAACAAATTATTTTACTTTAAGAGTGTAAGATTCATGGCAGATGGCCAAATCATGTTCTTATAAAGTTATTCCCCATCTTAATAAATAAACACAAACTGTATCCAGTAACTTAGGAAGAGGCAATTAATTTTCAAAGAAATACACCAAAATTGTCTTGGATTTGATTATCACACTGTCTGATTGTACACGCAGACACGGAGGTCACTTTTCAACACACTCGCGCAAACTTTGAAATGCAATAACTCCTTAACGGAAACAGATATCAACATGATATTTACACCAAATTGTTTCTTTCATAGTCCTCTATCATAATCATAAAATCTACGGACACACACACACCCAGACGTGTGTGGACCCTACAACTGGTGACGTATCCATAATCCATAATCTACTCACCCATACATGTATAACAACTGATGACCGTAATTAATAACTACCGATCAAAATACAACACATATGGGATGGCGGTATTAGGAAATTAGGTTACACTGTGTTTTTAACTTATCCTATCTGAGCAGGTGACATGTACCGAAATGCAAAAATACTAAAATACTGAACTAGAGTAGTGTGTTAGTCATAATAATTTTGAAAACAGCCATTTTTAGAACTAAAAACAACCGAGGACGTCATCGGTTGAGTGCGTGTCATCGATTTGAAGATGTGTAAACATACAAATGCCATCAGTTGGTGGGTCTAAACCCACCCACCCACACACACACATACATTATTTCTGAAAGAATGATAAACTATATATATATATATTGGTTAAAACCCAAATCTAACATATATATATATATATATATATATATATATATATATATATACGCTGGCCTGGGAGCGACTTTTTATTTGGCTAAAACTGCAAACCAACATGGCTGTTGCGGACGCTGGCCTGGGAATTGCCATTACAGATTTTTTCAGCCAATCATATACAAGAATGACAATGACGTAATTAAATATGAATATTCATATACAACATTAGTCCTATAACATAGGACTGTATACTATAGCCTGTATAGTGTGTAATGTATGCATGGAGTACTCACTACGACTACGCACTCCGTCCAAAAAGGAAAATCGGGACTTAAAGAAAAATGTTTTAAAAGGATAAAACTCACCTACAACTCAAACAAAAGTCTATTTGGGCATGAACTCGCACTAGGCCTAGGCATACCTACAACTAGTGCGAATTATCTCACGTATATACAGCAGCTTGAAAATCTACGTATACAACGTGAGCACTATCGCTATACAACTTTGATTATTCGCAGGGCAGCCCTGCGAATATCCATACAGTATCCCGAGCCAGCACTGCGAATAAGGTTAGGGTTAGGTTTTAACTTAGGGTATATGTAATCACTGCCCTGCGAATAAGCCCCACCTTGATTTTCACACACTAACCAAAAACTCCGTACCTACAACACGTATCAAGGAAAACTGTTGATGCAAGGGAAAGTCGCTTAACTACTACTTTATAAATTGTCTTAATTTTCATACAAGGAGCGAGTGTTGAAGCTTCACTCAGAACACCACTTACCGAGATATTGTTAACTACTTCCTTTATATTCAAAGGAGAATTTGCTTCGTAGCACATTTTAAATTGTGCCATATCTGTAGTGTCAGGTTTTTTCCATTGTTTTCAGGCAAAGTAATGTTATTCACTCGCGGTCATGAAATTACTAAGTCCCAAATTATTTTGTCAGACGATTTGTCATAAGTTGTATATGAATATTCATATTTCATTACGTCATCGTCATTCTTGTATATGATCGGCTGAAAAAATCTGTAATGGCAATTCTGGGCTGCAGAAAAAAAAGACGCGGCCCGGGATCCTGAAAAATAGGGTAAACGGCTGTAGCTTCCTAAATATTTGTGATAGAACAACGAGCTTTGGTTAAGGGTCAAGCAACTCATTGCTGCAAAATAAATAGTGACCTGACCCCAGAAGTGGGTTCAAACTGGACTAAATCATGGCTGCCGCCGCCTAAACCTGAAAATGGGATAAACGATTGTAACTTCCTAATAATATTTGTGATAGAGCAATGAGTTTTGGTTATAATTCATGGTTTTAAGAGTCAAACAACTCATTTCTGCTGAAACACTTATGACCTGAACCTCGGAATTGGGCTAAAACTGGGTAAAATCCAACATGGCTGCCGCAAACGCTGGACCAGGTCCATGATACTAGGACAAACAGCTGTAACTTCCTTAACATTTGTGATATAACAATGGGTCTTGGTTCTACTCCATGGTTTTAAAAAGTCAAGCAACTCATAGATGCAAAAAGAATTATAAGATGACCCCCAAAAATGGGTTAAAACTGGGTCAAATTCAAGATGACTGCCGCGGACGCGGGCCGTGACCCAGAAAATAGGGTAAACGGCTCTAATTTCCTTAATATTTGGGATAGGCAAATATACTTTTTGTTCTACACTATGGTTTTAAGAGTCAAACAACTCATTTCCGCTGAATGAATTATGACCTGAACCTCGGAAGTGGGTTATAACTGGGTCAAATCCAACATGGCTGCCGCGGACACTGGCCCCGGACTCTAAAATTAAGGCAAACGGCTCTAACTTTCTTAACATTTGTGATAGGACAATGTGTTTTGTTCTATCCATGGTTTTAAGGGTCAAAGCAACTCATTGCAGCAGAAAAATTATGGCCTGACCCCGGAAGTGGGTTACAACTGGGTCAAATCCAAAATGGCTGCCACGGCCCGGACCCTGAAAATAGGATAAACGGTTGTAGCTTCCTTAATATCTGGAATAGAGCAATAACGTTTGTCTCTACTCGATGGATTTAAAGGTCAAGCAACTCATTTCTACCAATATAATTCTGACCGATTTACTCGATATTCTGGTCCGGAGGCGACAGCCATCTTGGATTTGACCCTGTTTTATTGCACTAAAAGGGTCAGGTCATAATTTCATCTCCATCAATGAGTTGCTTGATCCTTAAATCCTTACAGTAAAACCCAAAATTATTGTTCTATCTCAAACATTATGTTACAGTCGTTTACCCGATTTTCCGAGTCGACGGCGGCCATCTTGATTGACCCAGTTTTAACCCACTTCCGGGTGTCAAAAAAAGACTTTTTTTTCTGTCACTTAAAGCATCCAGTAGGTTCCAAAACCACTAAAAAACCTTTTTGTTAGAATTAGTTGGCGGTTAGGTGTGTTTTTTTTTTTCTCATAAATTGACCTGCCTGTTGTTCCAAAGCCGTTATAAGAAATTGTTTTGAGCATGGATTTGGGTAAAAGAGCAACAGTTCATGAACGTTTAGTGCCGAAAATTCTGAAAGCTGATTAATCGGGTAACAAGGTTTTATGGAGGGTTTTTCTTCAAATTTTGTGCTATTTTAATGTTTTTAATCAATAAACATAAGCACTATTTTTAATATAGTAACACATATCGTTTAAAACATGGATTTTATCTCTTCTAAGAACATGAAAACCGTACCGTAGTTCCATTTTAAAATTTATATTTAATTCTATTCGTAACAGCACTTTCTGCAGGGACATGCTTGGGCTTATACATGCAGGGAGGAGCATGTTATCACTACAACAAGCCTATAGCCTGATAGCAGTGCACATATTATAAATGCGCTGCGCTCAATAAATAATTATCAGTCTGTTAGTACATGTAAAATAAGTTATTTTCTCAGATAAATAATTGCAATTAATTTCAGAAGGGGAAGGAAAAACAGGGGGGAATTTACCTGAATTACAGGAAAACTCGAAATAAAATCTTATCAGGAAATACGAAGATAATTGTTAATCTTATTTCATAAACAATAAAATCATTTTAATTTGTAAAAATGTGAAACATGCCCAACAACTCAACATTTCAAATGAATATTTTTCAGTTCGTAATCTAACCTAAAGGCTTATACAGTGACACATGCCTAATTGCTAATGATCAAATTACTTAATTGCCAGTAAAGGTTATTACATCCTATCGTGCATGTGTTCATCGTGCGGCATATATTCAAAACACATCTACGGGATAAACCACTGGAAAAAAGATGTTAGTTGCTTCTGATGAACAGATGGAAATTAAATCTTACAAATGTTTTCGTAAGCAGGTAAGCACCTGGGCTGGGCTGAGTGGGAAATGCCAGTGTCGCACATATATTGATCATCATATCAGGGATGTTGTGTTAGTTAAAGGATTAGTTTAAAGGGTCAAGCAAATTCATCTTATATGAAACAGGACTTCAAAAGAAACAAAATGGTAAAGAAAGCATTCAAAAATCGTATTCCGTTAAGCAGTTAAGAGATAAGTGTAAGGTTTGGCATCATTTGTGTAAAACGATTGAAATCAGACAAGTCGTGATGTCATAGCCTTGGATTCCTCAGTCTTATGTATTCTATCATTCTTTGTTCTGCGATTTTGTGGCTTAAAACCATGGATATGTCAAAAAATATAGTAAAACTGAATCTAGTAAGGGTATACCACCTTGCAGAAGTTCCAGGAAAAATAATTCAAATAAAAAAAAAATTCTTTAAAATACATTCACAATTGCTAAAAATGTGAGGATGAGGACACCAACTTTCCATAATAGACTTACTACATCAGTCATTTCTACACAGATAAGACAAGAGCTTTAATATCTCCTTAACGAAATAAGATTTTTTATTAACGCTTTCTTTACCATTTTGTTTCCTTTAAAGTCCTCTCTGTCACATAAATAATCTTGCTTGACCCCCTGAACTAACACTTTCAGTAACAAACCCCTGGGTAACAAACCCCTGGGTACCAAATCCCTGGTCACAATATCCTGGACAGCACACAAGCCTTTCAGTTACATGTGTTATATGAAATTCTCTACGATAGCAGATCGCGAAGTGTGAATTTATCAGTAATCACCCAAATTCCGGGAAACGAAAAATCCGTCTTCAACAATGCGCAAACCAAAATCAACAATCTTAATAGTTAAGTTTAGTCAGTAAACTGACACTCTCGAGTTTTAGTTCTTTGAAAGAGAGGGCAATGAGGTGGCCACTATTTATCTTTTCTCCCTGCAATATCAAAACAAATTATTTATAACTATAACAATAAATTCACTCAATCACGACACCAGCACAATGTTTATCACAATAATTCTTTCATCCAGATAAGCTTTGTGTATTAGAAGGCTGGTGCCGCACAAATAAAGCGTTACGTAGCAGAATATCTGCATAAACTGATAAAGTCGAATTTAAAAGGCCACAGCAGCAGTCAGCCAAAATAAGGACGTAGATGGGCTTATTATTCTGGGTTTATCGAAACATAAGCGGAATTTTTCCCACCAAAAGTGGGGACCTAAAATCTTAAAATCACCAAACATACAAAAAGTCACCATATACAAGTTATAAATGTGTGTGTGTGTGGAAAAGGAAGGGGATGGGGGGGACATGTGGCCCGCTTGCACCCTCAAACACCGCCTATGCCTCGAGCTGCCGAATATTTGCATTTTTCCAGCATATAACGGCACTAATTATAATTCCTTTATAATTACCCAAATCATGCGTAATCGTTTATCATCGCTAAATACATAATAGTTTGTTAGTACTTGTAAAATAAGTTATTTTCTCAAGATGAATATTGCAATAATTTCAGAAGGGGAAGGAAAAACAGGCGTAAATTTACCTGAATTACAGAAAAACACGAAATAAAATCTCATCAGGAAATACGAAGAAAATTGTTAATCTTATTTCCGTACAATAAATCATTTAATTTGGGGTCATTCCATGTCAGTTCACCCCCCAAAAATTCAACTTATTCCACATTTTGATGAAATTCAACAGAAATTTAACGGTTTTTGATGAAATTTGGTGTGCTTGATTGCTATCTTGGGAAACGGACAAATCTCAAATTTCAGTGAAATCGGACCTTTTCTTCATCAGTTACGGCCCCTAGAAATGGCCAAAAGTCTTCAAATGGGCGTGGTCAACGGTTTTTAAAGAGCCATAACTCAAAAAGTACAAGTCCAATTTTGATGAAAATAGGTGTCATTTTTAAAGGGAATTCAACAAGCAATCAGAATTTGCAATCAGTTTTAAAATTGCAGGTATTAAAAAATCAACGACTTTTTTTACCTTTCCTTTAACCTTGAGAATGACCTTGTGAAAGGTTTTTTTTCTTCTTATTTTTAATTTTTTTTAATTCTGTAATATGTTACCTTGAATTTCATATATATTTCCAGTTTTTTTTTTTTCCTTCCTTGTTTTAAATATACATTTGAAACTGTCAATATAGGGTAATTTACTACTTGTTGCATAAAGTTACATGACACAGCGCATATATTCGTTGACAAAATTGCATGTAATGAAAGGCAAATTGCTTTGATGTCCATAAGTTTGCACTCTAGCAGTTGTAAAAAGCTAGAAAACATCACTAAATCTACAGGGGTACATGAAATTCATATGAAACAAATATCCAGAGACTCAAACCATTTTTTGGACGAAAGCAGTTATGTTGTCCTCATCATGTTTTATAAGGCTGTATTTCCTGGAAGATGAAGAAGTCAAGAAAGGGGCTTCAACAACACACAATATGTCCTCCTAGGTGGAATTCAGCATTTGTCTTCATGTTCTGGCCAATAAATTTGTTTTGTTAGCCCACGTGGATACGTAAAATTTGCAAGGTAATCCTCATAAGACTTAGATACTTCTTCAATCAGCCCTATCCACCACTTTGAAACGAAAACGCACGACACAAAAATATTATTTGACAAATGAATGTTGATTTTTTGATTCTCTGTATGGTTTTTGTGTGCCTCAAGATGTACTTGCTATGCTTTGTCAGTTTGTGCACTTGTTTTGTACACTTGAAGGAATCCGTCAGATTTGGAAACAAAACGATGAAATTGACGTGTGACTTTGACTGTCGTTGCATGAAGAAAACGTCCCTCAAGTTGTGTTTCTGCATGCTTGATCTCTTCAACATCAACAAACATAAATTTGATGCTTGGAACCTCCTCAGAGCACACGCTTGATGTGTCAAACAATTTCATCATTGTATGGGTGTTTGAGACTTTCCCTGGTGACGAGTCTTTTAACTGTGCCCCCATTGCCCATCACACTCTACATGTCACATTGCCATCACATTGTACTTTTTTCCATGTGACTGTGTAAGGCAGCGAAAAGGTTCCAGATCTGCATCCAAACTGAAATCCTCCTGATCAATTGTACTTGTTCTCATACTGGCCACCACATCCATTAGTGAAACAATGAAATGTTTGAATTTGTGACCACTCTTCATTCAGAAAGTCAATCACATGCTTCTGAAATGCCCACACTGCTGTGGTTGAATGTTCCCTCGCATTACTTATAATACAGATGTTCTTGTGCACCAGCTTTCCTTCATTATCACATTTATTCGCCACAAAAGGGGTAATGTTGTCTGCTTGTTCTCCCAGTGAAAGCATTGAATTTCATCCTGGATTACAATTTAAATGTACAACAAGTCCCAGACCTGTAAAATAAAATCTTCAAGAGGGTTCAACGATGACTTCAAAGCTTTCATATAAGTGTTCTGTGCTTTGGCAGTAAAGCTGTCGCGTGTCAGTTAGTTTGCGCAGTTGTTCCGCCAACTTTAGATGTACAAACTCACCTTAACCCTAGGCCTACCCTTTTTTGGCTTTATGAAAAGAGGAAATATGGGCGAAACAAATACTTGTTATACCATCAGGGGTGTAGGACGCTTTCGAAAATTGGGACACGACCTCTTAGGGGGCACTTTTCAAGTCTTATGTCCCTTATCAGCCTATCTGATCTCAAGATAGAATAAATCTATCCAAAACAACAACCTAAAGTAACAAAAGTGCTTAATTTTTAGAAAGAGGCACTTTCCAATGGGGGACACATTCGTCCCGTACATAGGACGTACTGACAAAAAACGCCAGTTTTACTATTGGGACAGTAATTGAGGGACACTTTTCATTTTCATAAGGGGCAATTTTGGTCTTTTTTGTGTGTGTAAAAGTGGGGAGGGGGAGTTCCCCCAGTTCCTACGCCTATAAATAGCATATAATAATTAGAGTTAACTCTTTCAGCCTAATAATGTTCCAACATAGAGAATAGGTGACACATGTACTGTATTAAACAAGTCCCTGGATATAAGCTACATCTTTACCAGACCATTTTGCCTTTTTATTACATGCAATTTTGTTAATGGATTATGTACTGTGTCATGTAACTTTATGCAATAAGTAGAAAAATACCCTGTATTGACAATTTCAAATGCATATTTGAAACAAATAAAGAATGGAGAAAAAAAAAATGGAAATATATATATAATTTCAAGGTGACATATTACAGAATTCAAAAACAATTTCTTTCGAGAAAAGACGTTCCACAAGGTCATTCTCAAAATCAAATGAAAGGTGAAAAGGTCATTGATTTTAAAATACTGCTATGTTAAAACTGATTGCAAATTCCCTTGTTGAATTCCCTTTAAAATGACACCTATTTCATCAAAATTAGACTTGTATTTTTTGAGTTATGGCTCTTTAAAAATCGTTGACCACGCCCATTCAAGCGACTTTTGGCCACTAGAGGGCCGTAACTGATGAACGAAAGATCCGAATTCACTAAAATTTGAGATTTGTCTGTTTCCAAAGATGGCAATCAAGCACCCCAAATTTCATCAAAATCCGAGTCGGTGTCTTATGATGCATTGGGTGAATGGCCCTTTGTGAAATGAGCGAGGATATGTGTGAAACATGCCCAACAGCTCAAGCATTTCCACTTAATATTTTTTCAGTTGGTAATTTAACCCAAAGGCTTATACAGTGACACATGCCTAATCGCCAATGATCAAATTACTCAATTACCAGTATAGGTTATTATTAAATCCTATCGTGCATGCGTTCATCGTGCGGCATATTCAAAACACAATCTACGGATAAACCACTGGAAAAAATATAACGTAAAAGCTAGTTGTTTCTGATGAGCAGATAGAAATTACAATTATGTCGCTTCCGGTTGTCAATTTTGCCTATTAATCCCGAGAAATATGCGATTTTATCGATCACATATCCGCCGGACATAGGAGCTTATCCATTATCGATATCACAGATTTCTTGCAATCAATAAGGAAAATTAAAAACCGGAAGTGACGTTACCAGTACTGCGGCGTTAACTTCTGAATTCATTTATGGGACGATACCTTTCCTTTAAAGGCTTTCCTTGCGGCCTTAATCAGCGCAAGTTATGTACTAGCATCTATATACAATTGTTTAAAACATTCATGCGCTAAAATAAAATGTTATGACAAACGCCAGGCTGTTAAAAAATTTCAATTGATGAACATGGTGAAAATGTATACCAATGAGGCTGAGCCAAGTAAAAAGTATATACTGCCCCACAAACAGGGAGGTTTTGGCAGTTTTGGAGCAGAACTGTTTCCACCCTAACAGGTTAGGTTTAGAGCTAGGCTTTATAACCTCCCTGTATGTTGGGCAATATATCACTTTCCGAGCCAATACAAGATTTGTTTCTTTGCAGCAATGCTCCTCCAACGAGTGGGAACTCGGCAACGACCTCACATGGGGTTAACGACTCCAAGCTGGCAATTCCACATTCTGATTCTGAATTTGGATCGGAACTAAATGAACAAAGGGTTTTCACCCTGCTCAAAAATTGATCACAACTTTATACCTCCCCTAGGATAACAAGACAAACTGCCCCTCCCTTTCCCCCTGGCGCCACCACTGGTTGTAAACCCAATTTAACCACGGCAACATAATACATGTCTACATACTCCTTAACACAATACACGTCATCTTTTTTGCATATAATTTATCAAAACAGCAGGAATCTATTCATTCGAACAAAGTAACTCTGTAGCTAAATTAGAACAGAAAAACTGGTACAATATAACCCCGAGGTAACCAAGTCATTCCGTGCTTATAGGCCTTATCCGTTTATGTTATTTTCAAGAAACGACAATTGCCTTGCTAATGCAGCGCGATGCGACAGGTTTTACACAGCATAAGATGACTTGACACCCATGTAATTGCTCGCTGAGATCATCTTTATTTGAAACGAAACATTGGATGGAAATTGGAGCAAATTAGTCTATTTGAATTATTTTCCACCTATTTAGGCCATTTCTTTTCCCCGCAAAAGTATCTCAACAAATCTGACCTAAAAGCTTGTTTCACCAGGATGTTTCACGTTGCCCCGATTGATTCAGAGCTTTTGGCAAAAAGCTGACAAAATAAGCTGCAAGTTGAAAGAAGCACCTAAATACTATATTACAGGTATATGGGCTGGCAGGCATTAACTAACTTGCTGAAAATCTGCTATGAGCCATGAAAAAACAAAAATCCTATCAAAACTTTTAAAGCGGTTAAACATTTGACGATTTTACATTTCCTTGAGCTTTCAGGTATTAAAGGCCAATTCTCGCTTATTACAATTCAACGTTTTTGATTGGCAGATCATATTTAGGCTACACAAATACTGACAAACCAATCAAAACCGCGAGATCGCTGGTATGTAGTAGATTCACTGGTGCTGTATGAAGCAATTTTCTTGTGATGAGATTTCCCTTTAACTCTTAACATGTGGATTTTCTAATGTATGAATTGGGCATAGCTCTTTATTCTTTCATGCAAATATTTTGCTTTTATCCATGTAGCCTATGACAATTTTGCTTGAAAGATACTTTATTTCGACAAAGTTTTTGGATACAAGGGAAATTTCTCTTGGCCCTGGTTTCTGAAGGGCCCATACAAATATTCAAAAAAGGAATTTGCGTTCAAACCGCGGGTCTTAAAAAAAAGCGAAAACTCATAATGGCAAAAATATGTTTTAAAAAATTGTCTTTGCCCCACATTTTCTGATATGGAGGCCCAAAATTTAAGTTTGTCCCGGGCCCCGCGATTCTCTCGGTGGCCCTGAACATCCATGTAGAGAAAGCATTCTCAATATTGATAAAATCCTCAATCTGTCGTTCACGTTGATGAAAATGGTAAAGACCGTCATGATGATATATGATAATATATATGATAATATATGTGTGATAACGGTGGTTGTGATGTTGACGACGATGAAAACGATGATAGTACATGCGTGATGTACTGGTGATGATGATAAGAATGGCGGTGGTGATGTTGTTGATGACGGTGATAGTGGGTCTTATGACGACGATATCGATGATAAAAATGATAACGATGTGAGGGTGATAATGACTGCATGTATGTAATGACGATACTGATGATGATGACGACGATGATGATGATGATTATTAATTGGTGATGATGATATGATGATTATAATGTAATGATAATACATTATAATAATATCATAATATAATGATATAATGATAATAATGATGAGTGATGTAAATTAGTATTTCATCATCGCAATCTGGGGACGCCGGACAGCTTACCTCTTGGTATACTGAAAGAACCCAGTCCGAAGTGCTGCAGATTCTGGTGTGCTATCCTCTTCAGCTGCCGTCGTTCCACATCTGACAAATTGATGAGAGATGTCGTAAACAATTGAACCGTTCGGCCTTTTGAATGTTGCCAGAGGCCGTCGCGCTGTGGATGAAAAATGACAAAGAATTGTTTTATAATTTCATTGTCTAAACCGACATTTCACTGTTTAATCAGACATTTTCATTGTTTAATCGGACATCAATTGTTAACCGGAGATTTTCATTTTTTAACAATATATTTTCATTTTTTAACCGGCCATATTCATTGTTTCACCTGACATTTTCATTGTTTAACAAAAATACTCATTGTTTAAAGGAGCGCTGGACCGAAAAGTGAGGGCGCTCGTTTTTGCGAATTCCCAGATATATTATCCACAACAGATCGATAAACTACATGCCTCCATAGCCCACAGACGACGTGAGAGCAAAGGTCACTTGAATATTCATATTAACCAGAAAAATTGTTATATCGTTGCAGCATTCGATTTTTTGGGACCACTAAATATACGTCCTCACTTTTCGTTCTAGTGCTCCTTTCATTGATTATCCGGACATCTCCCTTGATTTAGAGTAAAAAGATACATAATTCCTAAATGAGCGCAATCGACCAAAGGGAGGTTTTATTTTTGTTTTATGCGTTGCTTAAACACAGAGGTCCCGTCTCGCGCTCCATTTGTTGCTTGTTGTTCATTGCAGGTATACTTCAAGAGGCACTAGACCAAAAGTGAGGGACTCATGGAGAGCTGACAAACTTCTCTAACATCAATATTCTTAACCAGTAGTTATCTCAGTTTTCTAAACAATAACATTGTATCACTAACAGTCCGGCTATCGTGTCAACGTGGATACCGTGGAGATCAGAAATACAATCAAATTGAACGTTTCTGATTGGTCGAAATGTTTACACAAGCACCGACCATGCACCGACAAGCCAATTAATTACCACCGCGGAAGTGACGTTACCAGTATGATCAGATTTATTGGTGAAGAGCAAGACATTTTTTGAGACGAGATTAAGCAGGCAAAATAGCTCCATGAATATTTGAAAATTTCACCAAAAAGGCGGGTCTCGTTCTCCTTCAATCATTGAGAAATTCCAGTAAAAGCAATAAGTTAAGGAAAACACCTGGAAATTGCGAATACGGTCACAGATTTGGTGGTATTGATGGTAGTCATCATAGACCTATCTGTCTTTATGCAGGAGGAATATTTAAATATTCTTGGGACTCAATGATAATAAGCCCTTACTGTTCGGTCGGATGCTTCTTTATGCATGATAAAGGTATAAAGGCTACAATGTACATGTGGTCGTCAAACGCTTTTCAACATAAAATAATATTTGAGTAACAAATGAATACACCCTCTCGTGTTTCTGCCGGATTTATAGTCACGTGTCCTAGTCGGGCACGTACCTTATTCAAGCCACGTGAGATAACATCCTGCGCTACTATAGAACGCCATGTTATCGTTTAATCTGGAATTTCAGATATCTGAAATTAATTTTGGATATCCAAAATTGAAATTCAGATATCAAGAATTGTGTTTTGGGTATCCAGAATTATATGTTTGATATCCAATATAGAATTTCCGATATTTAAAAGTAAATTTCTGATATCAGAGTTCTATTTTTGATATCAAAAATCCTAATAAAAACTAACTTTAATCTCTTGGACATCCAAATTTTGAAATTTTGGATATTCAAAATAACAAAATTCCATTTTGAATATCAAAATTCCATTTTGATACCCAAAATTCAATTTGGATATCAAAAATTCCATTTTGAATATAAATTCCATTTTGGATATCTAAAATTGATTTTTGGATATCAAAATTCTATTCTGGATATCTAAAATTGAATTTTGAAAATATCAATTTTTTAATCACAAAAATTCATTTTGGATATCCAAAATTAATTTCATATATCAGAAATTGTATTTTTGATATCAAAAATTGTATTTTGATATCAATTTTGATATCAAAAATACAATTTTGTACATCAAAATTTCAATTTTGGATATCATCATTGATGATATAGTATAACCCATAGTAGTGCAAAAAACAATTGTCTAGTTTTATTTCAAAAGCAATTTTATTTTTGCCATTGGCCTATCTGATATTCTTAATTTAAAATTTAAATGCAATTTTTTAAGTGTACTCATTTTTTGGGCAATTATTCATAATGTTAAAATTCCAACAGTTTTACAGTTCAAAGCGAGCGTGTATCGTTTACACGCGTTTAGTACCGTAATTTTTCAGAAAGTACACAAAATTGCTCCAATTTTTAAGTAAAAATCGCAGAACCAATATAGTTAAAGTATTGACTCCATTGCCCAAATAGACGCTGAAATTTTGCTTTCCAAATCGTAAACTTTACTTCTACAGCATAAACCATCGTTTTTATGAAAATATACATGGAAATTCAGTTTAGAAATAACAGAAAACTTCGCTTCAATGTCATTTAATCTCAACATCGCGTAACTTTTTCAAGGAACTCACTAGGGCTTTTACTGTACGACGACGACGAGTAAACACACAATTATTATGATGGGGTCGTCGCCTGCGTATTCGGTTATGATAGTAACAATGCTATCACGAAACGCTTAATACGACCCGGACAAGAACACAGGTACGACGTACGGACAGACATAACATCGACAAGCAAGTCAATGTCCACGGCCTTTGATAACCAGTTGTGGTGCACTGGCGTGTCTACCCAACCCAGGCTTGAACCCAGGACCTCGTGGTCTGTAGACAGGTATGGTAACCGCTACACCACAGTTAGCTTTCACTGTAGAAATCTTGCATACTTATGATACCTCGCCGTAAAACATTTCAAAACTACGCCATTACCCCGGAAGTTCTGATCATGCCAGTCATGTCTCGAAATGTCCGCCATCTTTACGAAGCACGCAGAATTTCAGCTCTGTATAAAATCTCTGTTTATTTTTCTTAATACGACCCGAACGAGAACACAGGTACGACGTACGGACAGACATAACATCGACAACCAAGTCAATGTCCACGGCCTTTGATAACCAGGTGCACACACCCCAACTGGTTATCAAAGGCCGTGGACATTGACTTGGTTGTCGATGTTATGTCTGTCCGTCTTCGTACCTATGTTCTCGTCCGGGTCGTATTAAGCATTTCGTGATAGCATTTGTACTATCATAACCGAATACGCAGGCGACGACCCCGTCATTGTAATTGTGTGTTCAACTCTCTCTCTCTCTCTCTCTCTCGCAATAATTTGTCTTTCTTGCAAAATATATTTGACTCATCAGGTAATATTTACATGTAAATGTACTGATTGTCACGATTCAAATATTTTGACACTGTGTTTTTTGGTTGATTTAACAGCTTTTAAAACGGGCCTTGATTGAGTGGGGATTTAAAGCCTTTGGCCTAATTGCTAGTTTCACTGTTTACTGCTTCACATTCGCGGTGCATTTTACAAGTTACTCAGATTTCGGCGTAATCAAAGTGCAATTACCCATTCATAGGTGCAGAGGCGGCGGAAGATGTTTGAAAGTGAGGGGGGGGGGGCACAAGATCTGAGGGGCACTTTAACAACTAGAGTATTTTCAAAGCATGTAGCACAGCAATATAGCTTCATATGGTCAACCCTCATTCGGAAAATTTCTCAACTTTTATATGTTCGACAACACTGGTGACCCATTTCCCCTTCTTTTTTAATTTACAGCTTCAAAAATTCAAGATATTGTGGTCCAAAATTCGGTAAAATAACGATTTTATTGCAATCTACAACAATTGCTCAAATGGAAAATGTATAGATCATAAGTCTTGAAATCGGAAGGATTTAGACTTATATTATAGATCATGATTAGCCATGAATAATGGTTCATGAACCGGAATACTTAGTGTCTAAAATAATGTGAAAAGCAAAAGGGTCCTTATGGAGGCCATTATTTTTTTGCTGCTAAGATTAAGATATGTAGCTATTTTTAGTATAAATTAGACCAGATGGCCCAAATTCACACCCAGTCTTCAGCGAATCAGTGATAAGTGTCTCATTGTATGTTTGTTCTAGAACCCAAATTAAAGGCGGTCCGCGAGGAAAATTTGGGGTATTTTGGGGTATGTTTGTCTTACTTTCTTTAATCTGTCAATAAAAAAAATCATTATGACAAGGGGACTTATATTTAGAATATTTAGAATAAAACTTTTTTGTTATCTCTGTCACTCTGTAAAGATGCACCTCTTAAATTATACAAAGAAAATGGGCAGGGGGTACGTCAGTTTATGTCATTACAATGACTCGGGTGCAAATAAAGGGTTTTGCCCTGCATTTGGGGTTGCTCGCATACTCCAAAAAGGCCCTATTTTAAAGAGTTTGTACAAACTATACGCTGGGAAAACAAAGGTAGGAAGAGACGAAAGCTTTTTAAGTATGAAACAGTCCAATATTGTCCAACATGTATAGGGCTCTTGGGCCCCAACTTTTGTTCAAGGGAAAAATTTGAGAATAGAGTATGCGTTAAATCTTACATTTTTAGTCTTTTCAGGACAATATTTGTGTTACTTTCTTTAATTAAAATCATATATATATATATATATATATATATGCGTAAATATATATGTATATATATATGTATGTATATATATATATATATATATATATATATATATATATATATATATATATATATATATATATATATATATATATATATATATATATATATATATATTATATATATATATATATATATATATGAAAAAAGGTTTTCAATGTTTGAAAGAGTATGTTCCTTCTCTAAAACAGCACTTGTCCTCTTTGAAAGAGCATTTTTCCTTCTGAAAAGGGGCATTTTTCCCTCAGAAAAAGTCCTCTCTGAAAAGGGCACTTTTTCAACTTTTGAAAAAGTGAGGGGTACGTGCCCCTGTGCCCCAGGTTCCGCCGCCTATACATAGGTGATTACTGCGCATTTGTGATTCTCGCATTTAAAAATGATTATGCTAATTGGGTTTACAGTTTGTAAAAGTCATTGATATTGTCAGCCGAATGTGTGTGTGAATGAATAATGAATGATATTGATTTTAAACGGCAAGGATTTGCAAGCGTGTAGTGTGTACACCCTAAATGGTCACAGTGACAACAACAGGCGTAAATCCGTGGTAAATGGAGATACCAACAATAATTTAAATTCAACAAGAAACAAACAATTACAACTCTTAACTTTCTAAGAAAAGAAATTATCCTTCGTGACAATGCACTGCAACAATAATGATCAATTTTGCAACAGGTGATTAAGCAGTTAAGAGCGCGAGAATGAAGGAGTTTGACAGATACGTGATACTGGTTCTGAATATAAGACGGCAAGTGTTATGGGACGAACATATATCAATAGGCCTATATATTGTAATTGATCGACGAACAACAACTGACACTGATAACTCACGTGTAATTATCACGGAAATGTCATGACGCCAATCCGAAAATTTGCATATTCATCAAAATAATCAAATTTTAATTGGAAAATGGTTTTCGTTAAACACACTGTAATTCGCTTGCAAGATCTAGCCAGTGCGATATGCATGATTAACAACAGTATTCCAACACCCTGGTTAGACACACGCATACAGTACGTACTAGAATGGTATGTCTACAGATAAAAGAGCTATTTTTAGCGCCATTACGTAGGAAATCTGATACTTTCTTAAAACCTCTCGGAAGCCTTAATTAAAAAAACAAATACACAGAATATCTCTTACCAAAATACAAACTATATCAAGCATACAAAAAACTCGCTTGAGCAAGAATTTCAAGAGCAAAACAATTAAAACCTATGAGGAGATGCATTTTAAAGCACACCATTGCACAGGCACATATGGGAGCTCACGTACACTTTGATAAGTTCCACTCATTACACTCCGTGTAATAGGTGGAGCTAAAAACTGAATTTTGGTGGATTTCCAAAATTCATACACGGATATCCGAAATAATCTCGGATATCCGTAATAATCTCGGATATCCGGCATAATCCCGGATATCCGGCATAATCCCGGATATCCGTGATAATCTCGGATATCCGAATAATCACGGATATCCGAAATAATCTCGAATATCCGAAATAATCACAAATATCCGGCATAATCACGGATATCCGAAATAATCACGGATATCCTAAATAATCACGGGTATCCGAAATAATCACGGATATCCGAAATAATCCAGGATATTTTTCCGGATATCCGGGATAATCCCGGATAAATTTCGAATATCCGAAATAATCTGGATATCCGAAATTATTATATAAATCCGAATATCCTAATCTAAATTTCAGATATCCGATAATTCCAGATATCCGTAAATTCCAGATATCCGATAATTCCCGATATCCGAAATTATTATATAAATCCGAATATCCCAATCTAAATTTCAGATATCCGCTAATTCCGGATATCCGCTAATTCCGGATATCCGATAATCCCGGATATCCGATAATCCCGGATATCCGATAATCCCGGATATCCGATAATCCCGGATATCCGATAATCCCGGATATCCGATAATCGCGGATATCCGATAATCTCGGATATCCGAATTTAAATTTCAGATATCCAGAATATAGAAGAAAGATATCTAAAATTAATTCAAAATGTCAAAAAAAAAATCAATTTTGGATATCCAAAATTAATTTCAGATATCTGTAATTCCAGATTATATTATAAAAAAGCGTTCCCCTAATTATGAGCAAAAAGTTCAGCTTTATTTGGAATGAAATCAAAACAAGCTTCAGCAAGCGCTAAAGACTGACATAATCCAATGAAGTATCTAAATGATTAACGCAGTCTATGTAAATTCACTGATTCTTGGAATGATAATTAAAGGGAAATTTCACTAAAAGACCTCAGTTAACTTGTCATTATTTATGAATTTTTGATCGATTTGGTAAGTTAAAATCTCGTTGTGTAAGCGATTTTTTTCTTCAAATTAATGTTGAACAAATTTGAAGGGTATGTGGTTTTAGTTACATCATGTTATGTTCCAAAATCATAATAGTAAAAACAATAAAGAAGAAAAATAATATATGATATTTCTGATATTTGAAACTTAATGACTGGCGACCTCGAAGGCTCAAAAGTGTGTATGATGTTGATTTTTTTTCTTCAAAATCGTCCCATTAGTAAAAAGTTTTAAGCAATCTCTTTAAAAAAAAAAAAGCTCCAAACTTGCGCACACATGTACACTCTGGAACATTCAGATGATATATTTATATAATATATATATATGTATATTATATATATATATATATATATATATATATATATATATATATATATATATATATATATATATATATATATATATATATATATATATATATATATATATATATATATATATATATATATATATATATATATATATATATATATATATATATATATATATATATATATATATATATATATATATATATATATATATATATATACATATATATATATATATATATATATATATATATATATATATATATATATATATATATATATATATATATATATATATATATATATATATATATATATATATATATATATATATATATATATATATATATATATATATATATATATATATATATATATATAACCTACAGTAAGCTATATATAATCTATATAAGCTAAATATTTGTTGGCTACATTGTTTGAGCCTCCAATTTCAGATTGTAAAGCGCTTTTGGGTATAGGCCTACGCATCATGCGTAGAAAAGCGCTTTATCTATATATAGAACTACGTATTGTATACTTATGTCATAGTTAGAGTATATAATCTAAATATAATCTAATTATAATTCACAGTGAGCTATGTATCTCCAATTACAACGATAAATCAGTCTGCACAGACGTCAATGATCTCATACAAAATTCAATTTTATCAAGGATAATCTGCCAGGGGAAATCCGGGCCTCCGCCGAAAACGCCACTGGGGTAAAACCTCTCCAAGTGGAATACGTAAGATTTTTCATTAAAATAAAATTGCACTCATTACAGTATTTTCTTATTCGGTTTCCTGTTAGAATAAAACGTCTTCTATACGAGAGGCTACAGTGCCATGACAGGGCCTATATGCCGTTAATCATCAACTGGAGTCACACTTGAATGATCGAGGTCGTTAATTGATCCTCACAATGCCTGAATGCACAGCCTATAACACGGCACTGATGTAGATCATGTCAAAACAAGACACTCCTGAAATGGAGTTTGAAAGAATAACACCTCAATCACATCATAAATCTTTGAAGTAACTCTCATTAATCATCTGAAGGAAATTTTTCTATTAAAGGACTATAGTCAAGTGTCCAGCAACCCATATCGATAATCCAAAAGTTTGGACCCGCAATGTTTTTGATGGTTTCTATATCTTTGAGACTCGCTGATCCAGAATCTGCATGATGCCACCCTGGTGACATTGAGCGTTTTGAGATATCCAAAATGGCCGCCAAAATGGCCACCACCATATAAAACATGCTTTATCTTTGCTTTTAGAGTACCTGTTTTTTGTATCCAAGTCAAGGTTATTCATATCATAGATTCCATTTCAGAATAATTCAATAACTTTTGCTATGTCAGAATAACCAAAATGGCTGCCGCTCATATAAGACATGTCATATCTTTGCTGTATGAACACCCCATAAGGGTAATTGTTACATCCAATACTTGGTCATTCATACAATACATTCCATTTCTGACGAATTTGGAGACCTTGTAACATTTTGGAATATCCAAAATGGCCGCTGTATTGACCTTGAGGAATTTGAGATATCCAAGATGGCCACCAAGATAGCCTCAGCCACATAAAACATGGCATATCTTTACTTTTTTGTGTCCAATGCTAGGTTCTTCATAGCATAGATTCCATTTCTGATTTTGGACATGCGGAATATCAAAGTTGATTGTCACAACAATGTGCCATATCATTGTTTTTTGAGCACATAATAATATCGGGATGCTTTCTCTTCCAACACTAGGTTATTTATATGCCACAGAATTCATTTTGTTATTATATTGAACGCAAAATGTTTTTTCATAATTAAAGGAGACATAATGTCATTATTTTATATGATATAAGTATAAAAATCTTAACCAACTTCCAAAACAGCAAGTCAAAATCTTATTTCTATCTCAAGTTATTCATGTTTGAAGTCGACATATGGAGGCTGCCATTCTGTTCAATTCTGTATTGAAATAGTGTGCATGATGACATAATCTCCCCAACAAGGACATTAGGATTATAATGTATTTTTTACAAATGTGATTAAAGTTTTTATTCCAAAATAATGTGACACAAAGTTTTAACAGCATGTTTTGATAATTTCATGTGAACACAAAAATGTCCTTGTCACTTACAAAAGAAAAACAATTTTTACAAGCTAGAAAACTTGAAATAGTTTATAAATACAAAGCATCCCAACATCCTGCTGGGCTGATGACATCATAATCTGCATATTTTGAAATAAAAATGGCGGCTTTCATGGTACTATTTAGCAGTAGCATTAAAGTTTTTAATAATTACGATAAATGTGTTAGATTGCTTCAAAAGGTATGAAACTTGGTTAGAAGATTTGTTATTTTTAATTCTATCATATGAAATAAGATTTATGTCAGACTTTAATGGGCACTATAGTTGGCAAAATCAAGGCAATATAATATAGCATTTCGTTGACTGTCAAGATTGCCCGTATAATGTTTGAGTTTGATTTGTGTAGTTCTGTAAACTAAGAGCTTACTTGAGTCAACTTTAGTCCATTACTGATTATGCTTATATCTCTTCATCATCATCGCATCATTTTTATCATCAAGTTTTTAAAGGATTAGTTTAGTGGTCAATCAAGTCTATCTTATATGACAAAGGTCTTCAAAAGAAACAAAATGGTGAAGAAAGCATTCAAAAAATCTTATTCCGTTAAGGAGCCTATTTTAGTACCTGTGTCAGTTTTGAGAAGGGTTTTTATTAATGATTATGTTATTTGTTCTTGTCTGAGTGGTTTTAACATTACGAGTGTATTACGCGTTGTCTCACTCAGTATGCAAGTATTGCCTTGCAAGTAGTGCTTACTAAGTGAGATGTTCATCTCACTAAGGCCTACTAAGGCCAAAAGGAGTTCCGCAACAATTTCCCATTTTCTTTCTCTGAACATTTTGAAGTTTTAAATTGTTGAAACCTAGGATTCTATGAGTACTTGTGATTGGTAATCGTAAACCACACAAAGGCCTATAAAATAATATTATATTAAAAATTTGTGAGTAAACTTAATGTGGGCCTAGACCCATATTAAATCTGTCATCTATTACATAAAACTACAACTCCATGATTATAGGCCATACTCGATGGCAACCATACAGGTCTGCAGGTAGGGTTCATTAACGTTAGACTGTATGCAATACCGCCATTTTGACAAGAAATTAATTCCACAAAAATACCTTGGCCTACCCGTACTTATGACTCCCGAAAATCACGAAATAAATTCCTTCCCCATCTGATTTTCGATAAAATAAATCACTTATAACCTCCTCGCATAATCTACCTATTGTGGTGTAGCGGTTATCATACCTGTCTACAGACCACAAGGCCCCGGGTTCAATCCTGGGTTGGGTAGACACGCCAGTGCACCGCAACTGGTTATCAAAGGCAGTGGACATTGACTTGGTTGTCGATGTTATGTCTTTCCGTACGTCGTACCTGTGTTCTCGTCCGGGTCGTATTAAGCGTTTCGTGATAGCATTTGTACTATCATAACCGAATACGCAGGCGACGACCCCGTCATTGTAATTGTGTGTTCAACTCTCCGTCTCTCTCCTCCTCGCATAATGGCATACGGAGCCTGACGTTAATGACCCTTCTGTTTGCCATTTCGAGTCTGGCCTATATGTAAAGTACCTGTACTTCTGTTTTCTATCTACAGGCTTAACTCCAAAGTGTTCTTATATCTGTATATAGTCAATAAGATATCAAGTTTGAATAACAAGTTTTCTTTATATTAAATTTCTCTTTCAGAACTTATGGAAGTAACGCTTGCACTTGAACCATAAGAAAGAAGCAGCCTCCACGGTTGAAATATAACAAATTTACCCATGGCCTTTTGCAGAGGATGAGGTATGTTGTGCTTTTATTCTCAGTTAACAAAGATTTGAAGGTAAACTTTGTGACATTTGTAGAAAATATTGATTAAACAATAAACAACATAAAACTTCATGAAACAGAGTTACGAATAATTGGGCATTTTACAGTATTTTCAAGTTCAGACCTGATTATGCAAATTTGTGACAACAGCAGGGGCCACATATGTTCAGTGCCTATATTGCCACTTAAGAAAATTAGATCAACCAAAACACACATGTGAAATTACATACATCACATGCCAACATTGGCTATTATTTACATTTATTGCAGTTTTCACTGATGGTTAAATTCCCCAAATCTGTATTAAATTTGTTAAAAAACATCTGAGTAAAAAATAACTAAACAAAGTATACTTCAAATAATTGCAATACCATTGAAAATAAGATTTCAAGTGAATGTTCTCTTAATCGCAATTATCGATACCGGTATCAGTACCAAAAGCTAAAAAGAAAACAGATTTGGAGCACTTTGAGAAACCCTGAAGGTTTTTCCTTCAGAAATTAACAGCAATTTCAACAGCAAATTTACCAGCAATTTTCTTTAAGTAACCAATATTTGTACTAAACCTAGATATCCTTTCTCTGTCAAGTAGAAAAAATACCACACAAGCTAAATTATTTGTTGATGGAATATTCCCATGGATTTTCATTTTTCACATATGGTAGAAAAATTTGTAGAAACAAAGTGGTGAAACAACTATGTTAATATTTTATTCCGTTTAGAAGTTATAACAATTTAAAAAGTAGAAAATGTTCTTATAAACACCTCGTACAGTATATGTCCCTGAGGCAATTCCAGCATAGTTCTCATTTATTTCTTATCAATTTAATCACACTTTATTTACATTATCGAACAGCATTTTTGATTCATTACAAAGATAGGGTGGAATACATAAATTACAAGAAAACATTTCGGTGTTTTTCTTGGTGTACATCACATTTACAATGAGAGAAGAAAACAAAATCCTAGTCATTTTTAAAATACAAAAGATGTTTTGTTGAAATTGTCTCTATGACATCACAGATGTTGCCAATCAGTCACTTTTGTCCAAATTCAAAAATACTTTAAAATTTCGTAATTTCTAAACGGAATAAGATATTAGCATAGTTTTATTACACCACTGTGTTTCTGAAAATTTACTCTATCACATAGGAAAAAATGAAAATCCATGGGAACATTCCTTTAACAAAAATGCCCACGGCCTTGAAGATTGCCCAAAATCTTACGCATAGGGATGTGTCACAAAGCTCACACTTGATATGGCAACTGCCTGCATACTTAGTGCTTTGATACGGCATGTAGTGAAAACATCAAATTTTGTTTTAATTTGTTCTTTTTTCTTAAAAAACCACACTCCTTGACATGACAAATTGACAATTGAAGATATTTAATACCTATTTCAAAATAAATCCCTTTCAAATCTATTCCTATCAAAGTGTCAATTTTTGTTCGCAAAATCAAGTTAAATCTAGTTATTTACACATTTCATTATTAGCAAATCTCAAGCTTGGCATGCTTGAGGTGAATTTTAAAAATCACTTAACAAAAATGCGTTGATTGTTATTTAATCATTCATTATTTGTATGGCAGCTGCATGGTCGGTGACTCCAGGGATACTGTTATAGATGACTCAGTAGTAATCTTCGCAAATTGCTATGAGAAGCATTTTAACATGTCTTTAAACACTTTTCATTATTGAAGAACTAATCAGTTATCTATGACATCCCTGTTTAGAACATGGCTCTGAAAAGTATGCAGAAAGGATTATTGCCAGGTGCCAATATTTTTGTAGAGGAACGTCCTTTTTCAGAGAAAGTGCTCTTTTGAAATCTAAATACATAATAAGCACTTGGAATTTCAAAGCTTGTTGAAGTACTGGAACGGTTCCGACCATTTGACGAATCTATTGTCCTCTCAGGCAGGAGAAAAAAAAAAAAAACTTATGTAGAACGTCACGTTCCCATTTAAATGTTTCCGAGGTGCAGGAATGCAGTGCTTTTTTATTACACAAAAACGAACCTCCTCTTAAAGTCCTGGCTACGGGCCTGCATAAATAAATACAAATCTATGTGGGACTCCTAATATTCTCTGCTGTTTAATGTAAACTATTTGAAAACAAAATTTTACTGCAAAATTAATAGAATGAAATGGGCAGCTTTTAATTTATAAAGAACAGTTGGAGGTCTTAACTTTCCAAAATGTTAGAAAATAAATAAATCCACTTTCAGGTATAGGTCAATAGGCAATAGTGCCAACATCCAATAAAGCTCGCTGATAATGTGTTAGAATCAGGCCAGGGAGGTGAGCAGGTGAGTTGTCATTAATCAGACGTAATGCAAGTAACTGTGACCATATGGCTGGACATTTTCCATTTTACTCAGGGGGTCCATTACAGAAAATGTGTTACAAAAACTTTTAACTTTTAATTGAAGATTGTAATTGTGGACTGCATGATCTAGGCTATCATATAAAGAGAACATATGAATTAAATCTCAGGGTGATTAAAAATTTAACAAAAGTATGAAAATTACAAATGATTATTGGGGGTTCCTAGCTCTCCCATTAAAATCATTGAGGCCCGGGGCCCCCTGGGCACGAATGGTGAGCTTCCGCCATACCTATGACATTGGTGGGTGTTGTAGCTTTTAATTGCAAGAAAAACCAGCCCCGTAAGCAGTGGCGTATTCCATTGGGGGTCCAAGGGGCAACTTTCCCTCCTGGAGAAATTCTGCCATGTAAAATGTAAGAAGCGGGATATACCAGAATAAAATATGCTGTGCATGTTATGGAAATAAACTGTAAAAAGTGAATATACTTTCAAGACTAAGGCTAGATATAACCAAATTTTGGTTACCGTATGACTTTGTTCCCAGCAAAATAAAATCTTCAGTTTTCAGTAAATTTTCTTAGCTTTCCTGAAATTTCTTTCAATTTTCAGGACCTTTTATTTTATTTCCTTCATTTTCGGTTAATTTTGTTTGAGCAATTTCCTTCATTTTCGGGCAATTTTTGTTCGATTTTCGCAAATGTTTCTTCCATTTTCGGAAAATATCTTTCATTTTCAGGAGATGCCACACTTTTCCATTAATCTGACCAAACTTTCCAATAACTTTACCAAATTTTCAACAAATTCACCACAAGTTTGCTTTTTTTTTTTCCAATCTTATTTCAATTATTTCCCAGTAGCCTTTGCCCCTCCTGGCACCAAAACCTGAATACACCACTGCCTGTAGGTAGTGAGTTTGGACAACAAACTCCTTTGCCTGTCTATGCCTACCACCGCTGAGAATGGTAGTAAGATTTGCACAATGAGTATCTGGCAACTGAAAGTGAAAACTTAAAGAAGAAAGAATTTGTTTCAATGATGTAAAGATTCCCGTACTTAAACAAATTACAAATACAATGAGACATGGGGTCGTGAACCCTTACAGTGTGTATTTGGGGGTGAGGCTGTGTCCAGCATCTGTACATGCGTTTTACCTATTACACACCATATGTTACAACACCAATTTCAAAGTTTTCCATTGCATGCTTACATATTACAAGCGTGGGGTTGTGAACCTCTATTGTGTGTGTGTGTGTGCGTGTGTGAGTGTGTGTATGTGTGTGTGTATGTTTGTACAGAGGGTGAGGTGCACCCACCTCAGCCACCTGTATACTTTGAGAGCATCTTTTTGGGTAACTTGTTAACTTACCTCCACCACTAGAGTTGTTTTGTAAGTTATCTAACTAATTTTTTGTTTCTTCTCCAGGACATTACATACCTGTCAGTTTTTATCATAGCATATGAGGGCGACGATTGAGATGTAGAGTACAGTACAATGTTATTTACCCAGCATAATGGTGACATTACTATCACTACTTCTTCATTGGTACCGGCCTTTGCTGACAGTTTTAATCTGGCGCTAATGTACCATACCCTCTATGTTAGCAAAATTACTTTGTGATTTTTTGGAGAGTTATTCTGGAAGTAATTTACCCATAGTGTTGCTAAAATCCTGGACAAGTTTTATCCGGTGTTTAGTCATATATAGTCACGTGTTTTGTTTCGGGTCTGTGGACATGCATCATTATTGGTAAAAAGAGTACTAAAATTGAGTAGATTAGTTTTGAATTTTGAATATAGCGCTTCTAAAGTTTGTTTATGGCTGCCAAAATTGCTGATCAAAGTTTGATCAATTAAACTTATGCTCAATTTGTTATGTATGACTGGGTGGACAGCTTAAAATCTGTATGTACATCTTTCAATTTCTTTCCTAAATGTCAATCATGGAAAATAATGTGAAACTTTAAACTCCCTCCTATGGTTCGGGGTATGGTAAAGACTCAACAACTTGTCAGAATTTGCTACACCACCACAAAGATTTATGACAAAGTCGTAAAAAAAATATGAAAAAAAAGATTTATAAACAGACAAAAGGGGAAGAAAAAAAAAAGGGCATCCTTTAATAGTCTGGCAGCGTGCCTATTAATAGGAACATTTATAACACACGAGAATATTGAAGTCATGCAGCCATATTGTTCAGTCCGTCAGCATGCCTATTAATAGGAACATTTATAACACACGAGAATATTGAAGTCATGCAGCCATATTGTTCAGTCCGTCAGCATGCCTATTAATAGGAACATTTATAACACACGAGAATATTGAAGTCATGCAGCCATATTGTTCAGTCCGTCAGCATGCCTATTAATAGGAACATTTATAACACACGAGAATATTGAAGTCATGCAGCCATATTGTTCAGTCCGTCAGCATGCCTATTGATAGGAACATTTATAACACACGAGAATATTGAAGTCATGCAGCCATATTGTTCAGTTCGTCAGCATGCCTATTAATAGGAACATTTATAACACACGAGAATATTGGAAGTCATGCAGCCATATTGTTCAGTCCGTCAGCATGCCTATTAATAGGAACATTTATAACACACGAGAATATTGAAGTCATGCGGCCATATTGTTCAGTCCGTCAGCATGCCTATTAATAGGAACATTTATAACACACGAGAATATTGAAGTCATGCAGCCATATTGTTCAGTCCGTCAGCATGCCTATTAATAGGAACATTTATAACACACGAGAATATTGAAGTCATGCAGCCATATTGTTCAGTCCGTCAGCATGCCTATTAATAGGAACATTTATAACACACGAGAATATTGAAGTCATGCAGCCATATTGTTCAGTCCGTCAGCATGCCTATTAATAGGAACATTTATAACACACGAGAATATTGAAGTCATGCAGCCATATTGTTCAGTCCGTCAGCATGCCTATTGATAGGAACATTTATAACACACGAGAATATTGAAGTCATGCAGCCATATTGTTCAGTTCGTCAGCATGCCTATTAATAGGAACATTTATAACACACGAGAATATTGAAGTCATGCAGCCATATTGTTCAGTCCGTCAGCATGCCTATTGATAGGAACATTTATAACACACGAGAATATTGAAGTCATGCAGCCATATTGTTCAGTCCGTCAGCATGCCTATTAATAGGAACATTTATAACACACGAGAATATTGAAGTCATGCAGCCATATTGTTCAGTCCGTCAGCATGCCTATTGATAGGAACATTTATAACACACGAGAATATTGAAGTCATGCAGCCATATTGTTCAGTCCGTCAGCATGCCTATTGATAGGAACATTTATAACACACGAGAATATTGAAGTCATGCAGCCATATTGTTCAGTCCGTCAGCATGCCTATTGATAGGAACATTTATAACACACGAGAATATTGAAGTCATGCAGCCATATTGTTCAGTCCGTCAGCATGCCTATTGATAGGAACATTTATAACACACGAGAATATTGAAGTCATGCGGCCATATTGTTCAGTCCGTCAGCATGCCTATTGATAGGAACATTTATAACACACGAGAATATTGAAGTCATGCGGCCATATTGTTCAGTCCGTCAGCATGCCTATTGATAGGAACATTTATAACACACGAGAATATTGAAGTCATGCAGCCATATTGTTCAGTCCGTCAGCATGCCTATTGATAGGAACATTTATAACACACGAGAATATTGAAGTCATGCGGCCATATTGTTCAGTCCGTCAGCATGCCTATTGATAGGAACATTTATAACACACGAGAATATTGAAGTCATGCGGCCATATTGTTCAGTCCGTCAGCATGCCTATTGATAGGAACATTTATAACACACGAGAATATTGAAGTCATGCAGCCATATTGTTCAGATGTTGCAATAAAATGTCATAGTTTCTAATTGATGTACTTCAAATATTAACAATCATTGTGTTGAAAAACAATTGAATTTTCAAAATGACTGTTTCGCGCATAAAAGCCTAGCTCTATTGCTCTATTTTTCTTCTAATATTTCGAAAACGGCGTGGTGAACATATCAAATGGGAGTGGAAAAGTTGTAGCCATGACAGTAATGAAGGTATTTTCATAAGTTTAACTTTTTCCCTAGCAAAGATATTTTTCCCAGACGTATTTTAAATTTGAAATATGTAACATTGCATAAGGCTTTAACGTTAGGATAGCAAAGGATTATGGGAAATATCACAAAATGGCGGCTTTCATATAGCAAAATGTTCCTATTTTTAGGAACATTTATGTTTTTATTAATAGGCATGCTCCCGGACTGTAATAATACGTAACAGAGTTGTATGAACATTACTTGTGCACTTGCCTCATTATAGGATTCATTTCAATATTACCTTGCTTTGCAGTCTTTTGACATACAGTGTCAGCATGTTAATCACCATTCAAATGTCATACAGCTCAGGCCATCCTTAGAATATTGTGTGTTAGCTGTAACTCTACCTACCCAACAAATTATCACCAAAAAAAAAAAAAAAAATCAATTTTGTCTTTAGTGTATAAAAGATATTAAAAAACTTGAATTTCGCCACAAAAATAATAATTTGCCTACCTACCCTTTTTTTGCTCAAACCTGTTACATCAATGTTTAATTGTCTATCAGTCCATCAACATGTTTAAAAGCTAATTGAAATCCGGGCAGATCAGTTCTCAAACTTTGAAAAAGCACTTTCAGTTTGCTGATCAAAGTTTGATTAACTTTAATTGTGTGACGTGTAACGATCGGACAGCAAATCTTAGTCACTGAAAACGACGAAGAAATATATTCGGCTAGAATTTTATTGGGGTCGATCATGACAAAGGCTTGAACCTTTTGTCAAAATTTACTGCACCACTTTCAAGAAATATGATAGACATTTAAAAAAGATGAATAAAAAGATGAATAAAAAAGAAAACAGAAAGGTCGCCCTGTCACACAATTTGCATTAAATATGTAAATTGTTGCCTGGGATTTAAAAACGTAAAATAGTGAATGTTTAACCGATTTTGATGACATTTTTTGCTGTTATAATTGTTTTTAATAATAAATCAATAATAATAATCAATAATCAATAAATGCTAATCTATCCTCTACATGTCCAAACACCTTTCAAGATTGTATATACCATAACAACTTTTAACCAAAATTATTAAACGTGTGACACAAGATTATTACAAAATAAACTGCAAATTTCTGCCCAGGTATCGCGATAAAAACAAGACTAAAATGTCGCTTGAATTTCCATTTCATCATTTTTTAATCTCTTATTTCGCTTTCTTTAAATATTAATATTCAGGTCACATCATCCAATATTAGACATTATACAAGAGAATCACACAAGTTTTCATGACTCAAAGAAAATATGCCCTCTCTTTCGCTCTAGTGCCATTAAAACATACACGTGCCATAATAGTAGTATTTTGTTAAGTTTTTAACAGTACCTTTTGCATGCCATCCAGAAATTTATTAACTAGTCTACAAACTGATAGATGTTCTGTAACCTGCATTCCACTAATGCAAGGACTGTTAAACCCAAACAAACAAACAAAACTAATGCTGTGTCTTGTTGTCAAGAAATTCTATATTATATTTTTCTTGTTTAATCAATGTATTTTGTTGTCTTTTTTTTTTGTATCCTTTTCCTTGTTACGGTTTTAACTAAGCTTGGCAGCTGCTGAAAAACAGCTTTTCCGTTTTTTTTTGTAAGGCTACGTTTGTTGTTCTGCACATGCATGTGTCCATATTAATATTGCAATTCCATCAGATTACTTCTGGAAATAGTTCACGATTCTTCATATTTAATATTATCAATTACAGAATTAACACTTGATTTTTCTTTCTTTCCGGAAATGCATTATTAAGAACCATCCAAAAGTCTAGTTAGCTCGACTAATTATCATTAGTCGAGATTTGCCTGACTAATCATTAGTCGCTCGACTAAAAAAGAAAAAGAAAAAAAAAAGAAGGTAAATTCAGACACCATTGCAGAACTAGAAAAAACTAGTCAGCAGGACTAGATTTAAATAGTCACGTGACTAATAAAACTTAGTCATGGAACCAACCATGACTAATAAAAATTGGTCAATTCAGACACCATCTGGACTAGTCTTTTTTAGTCAGCTGAACTAATTTTTGTTTACAGCACATGTATAAACATGTTTATTCAAAAAAATTGAGCATAGTTTGCATACAAATTACTAAAAGCTGATTGCAAAAAGATCGTTCTAACGACAATCAACTTTCTCCGTTGACAGGTTGATTTTGTACAGGGCGCAGCTCTCGAGAAGCGATGCATGATGGGCTAACGTAGCCATCTTTTTAATGAATATACATGTTTCCCGATTAGGAAATATCACTATGTTTCCCGATTGGGAAATATCACTATGAATCCCGATTGGGAAATATCACTATGATTCCCAATTGAGACATTGAACCGGACTGTCGGTTGTAATAATGAAGTAACAAGATAAATATGTCTGTTTGAGCTATTACTCTGATGTGGGTTGCAAGCTCCCTGAATTGCCACGTGCACAACTTGCTGTGGTATAATTACATCAGCTTCTTCATGGGTTGTCTTTGTATCAAAAGACCCATGCTGATCTCTTGTGGAACCGAACTGGATCCTGCAACAAGCAGTTTATATTATGTCTGAGATCATCCATCGTCTTGAAGATTCTGCACTAATAATTGTTGACAAATTATATTGATGACTTGCACTTTGTTGTGGGAGACATTTAAGACAACTTTCTGGGGTGGCAGACTTATAAATACAAAAAGAATCCAAGCCATGGAGATGAGATGCTATCGCAAATCCTAACTCTTCAATAAAAGGACAATGTTTTTAACGAATTTAGCAAGCCATTGGGCCCTTTCACCTTTAAAGACCTTCTTTCAACTGAAAAACAAATGGAAGTGATATGGTCAAATACTTCTATATCGACTATCCTGACTAAGACATTCCTGCAAGGTACCATGACAGGAAGCAGAACGAGAGGCAGACAAAGAAAACGTTGGGAGGATGACATCAAAGATGGACCGGGTTAAGCTTTGGCACATCACAGGAGCATTGGAGAACCGTGAGAAGTGGCCAAATCTTGTCAGAGAGTCATCAGTTGTGCCTTCAAAAACCAGCTTGATTACGAGATAAGTAAAGAGGTGTGTTTGCATTTAGTATGTGACGTATTCTAGGCCGCTGACCTGCAGGTTCGATTCGAGTACCACTTTCTGCTGTAATCACAAAAGCGGTCGAACACAAGATTCATATCAAAATTAATTAATTAATTTGTTCGAGATGTACTTAAAGGCAATCTATCATGATTAAAATGTGGCGGCGTACAATTTATTCCAAAACGATACTGATTGGCCTATCTTTGTCAGTGCACACTTTACCATTGTGTTTCAACCAATCAAAACATAGAATTTAAATTTCATTTACCTCGTATACGTTAGAGAAGACAACTGGTCTTTAAGTCATAAACTAGTATACCTTGTGCCATGTGAAGGCCACAAACTGCCATCAATTAATGTCATATCTGACTTCTGAAGTGTTCTGGATAATTTTTCGACTATTTCTATTTCAAAGTAGGTAGAATTTTCTTGGCAATCCCTATTTCACCGTCATCATCAAACATAAATGCTGGTAAAAAAACCACCAATCAGACAAAATTAATTCAGTGTCAAACGTGTAAGCAGATCCGACCTTCACTTCCTTCAGGCCTGATGGCGCATCACTGCTTCACACACCTCTTTAGGAAAATACTCCATAAATCGCAGGTAGTACCAACCGTACCTTACGTATTTGATATGTCCAGCTGCAAAAACGTACGGCAGCATTGCATTTACAACACATAGACTACACAACATGATGACGAAAACCAGCACGATCAGATTATCCACCCCAGGGCTTTGCTACTGGCTGCCTTGCTCGTAAGGATTTCAGACCATTCTGCTACTATTATCTGACTTTCTAAATATAGTATTGCGACTTATTTCTTTTCGCTACAAGTCGAAGGGCTCTTGTATTATGTGGAAAGTATTGTCCTGACAGCATGCGATGAACTCCTCCAAGCAAGGATTCCAGCACACCCTCTAATCCACTTCCAGCCATTAATGTTCCAACACATCCGACAAAACTCATTAGCATATGCATAAGTCGTGGAATGAAATTGGTAAACATCTCTAGATGCATGTGACCATTAAACATAGAGCATGACTATATAACTGCTGGTCTGCCATAAAGACTAAGTCTTTTCGTGTCTTTCTTGCGTGCCTGATTTATACAAAACTTTTGTTGCTGGTTTTAGACTTGTTAAAGAGGCGAATTCGTCATATGTGAACAATATTAAAAATTCCTTTCAAATTTTTTGATTGGTTGAAATTTTGCTGCGCGATTCGTTGTCTCGTATTGCAAAGTATATAGCTATTTAAAACGCCTTAAAGATCTTTACACGAGTTAGCCCAGTAGGTTAGGGCGATCGGAACAACAACAAAATTCTTATCAACAGTCGTTAATTCGAGCCCCAGTAGAATCGTTTCTTGCAACTTTCGCTTTCATCTTCTTCTTTTTTTTTTTTTCTCAGTGATTTTCATTTGGTGACTATCATTGTAGTATTATAATACCGTACTAATCTTTCGCTTTCTGACAAACGCATTGAAAAAACAAACAAGTTTCTCGTCACAGAAACGTAATGCGCGGTGTATGTAACTCGGCACACACAACGTACATGCTTAGCACCTTAGTGCCTGGCTGTACAAACCATGGAGTTCTCTTTTAACTCCATGTACAAACAGACAGTGGATCGGATCTTGCGTCCACAACCGGAAGTGACGTCAAAATATCGCTTCTCCTAATTTAATGAGACGAGCCTCCCTCTTTAATTAGGAATTCTAAATAGATGTCTTATATATATATGAAGCTCATAAATGGTGTGAATAACATACATGTAGTCTTGGAAATCAAAACAAGTCTTGGACACAAAACCAGAGTTCTCATAGCAATGATATAACATATTTTGCACTGTGGCGGCCATCTTGGGGGCCATTTTGCTTATTCTGACATGGCGAAAGTCATTTGAAAGGTCAGAATTTAAATCTATGACTTGAACAACCTAGTCTTTGACACAAAAACTACTCTTGTAGCCTAGTAGGTATTCTAAAAGCAATGGTATAACATGGTTTGCAAGGTGGCTGCCATCTTAGTCGCCATTTTGGTTATTCCGACATGGTAAAAATCATTGAAAAGGTCAGGAATATAATCTATGACATGAACAACCTAGTCTTGGACACAAAAATCACACTTATAGGTGTTTTAAGAGAAAAGATATATCATGTTTTAGGTGGAGGCGGCCATTTTGGCAACCATCTTGGATATTTCAAAACGCTCAAGGTCACCAGGGTGGCATCACGCAGATTTTAAATCAGCGGGTCTCAAAGGTGTAGAAACCGTCAAAAAACATCGCGGGGACCAAACTTTGGACACTACCTGACCACGAGGCCTATGTATGGACTGATTGACTGATGTCGGTTCAGGGAGTTGTTACTTTGACCAAAGTAACAACTCCCTGGTCGGTCGTTATAGACAGATAGAAAGTTATTAAAAGATTCCAAATGCCAAACCACAATAAGTTGAATTGCGAAAAAAAGTGACAAATGTGTTTGCCACCTTCACAAAAAAGCACTTTTTGGCTTCAGTCAAAGCTGCTCACAGTTATATTCAATACAAATTGTTCGTCTAATCTGAGGAATGAAAGGGAGTGGGTACCACCAGCTGTAAATCCTCCTTTAGAAAATTTTACAATTTACATCCTTCACAGACCTATACACGAGGGTTCAAAAAGAAAACAAATTCCACCTTGTTGTTTTTTTAAACGTCGAAATTTGCTAACAAAATCTGCAGAATGTACTCATATAAAGATATAGGAAGCTCCTAAATAATAACTCCGCGTGGTTGGAATTGCAAGGTAACGGTAGCGTGAAACATGGACTTGTTGCGTCAGCAAAAAGTAACAAATCCCTTGTGAAGTCGGTAGGGGCGTAGAAGGGTCACTGCTCAGAGGGTACGCACCCAGTGGAAATTGTACTTGTAAATTAAGTTTTCATCAAAAGTTGCTGCGAAACCTCCTTCAATTTCCTAACATTTTCCTCCATTTTTTGGAGAAAAAAAAAATCAATTTCGGGAAGTTAGGCCAGTTTCGGAAAATTTTGGGCAGTTTTTGGTAAATTTCAGCCAATTTTACGAAATATCTAATAACTTGACCACATTTTTCAATTTATGTTCCCATTTTTACCTCTCAACCGGTAAGAAAGCATGCAATCGGGAAGGTCAAATCTTGGGGAGGGGGTAGTTTTCCTTCCAGACCCCCCCTCTTTCTTATGCCTCTGAAAGACGGTCTGCACATACACCTGCAGACAGTATACAGTCCTATTGGTTTTTCGACCTCATTTCCTTTCTTTCTCTGCTGTACAGCTGTAAAGAAATATCTAATGCCATCGAGCAGTCGACAGTGTTCACAATACCTGCACTTACACTAAGGTCTTCTTTTTTTTGAGGGGGGCCGAGGGGTCAGGATGAGGGGCGACTGATTAATTTGGTATAAATTTGAGACTGAATTTAAGTCCAACCCAAGAAGTCGGATATTTTTGAGGAAATTCAAGAAGTGTTCTTCAATTTTAGGGAGACATAAAGTCTGTTTTTTTCTTCATTTAATATTATAGAAATAATAATTACAAGTCATCTGAAGAAATTTCACATCGTACAAAAAAATATATAGCACATATTTACTCATTTTTAAAACATTAATTACGTTATTATAAACTTACATGGGAGTGGCCATTTTGTTCATGCGCCCTCTAAAAAATGATGCCATACACCTATAACACGGGTACTTCCTGTCATTCACAAATCTTTTCTAATTCTTAGAATGAGATGTCATTGTGATGTCATAGTGTATCCAAAAAATGTTTCGAAGAAATTTTACCCTAAGACCCCAATGCTAGGAGGCCCATGGAATTATGATGGAATTATCTGCCTCTTTTCAAACAAATTTTATGAATGGGAATTTAATCTTATGGAGCGTTTAGTCAGTTCAACTTATGTTTACAACTGTGACATAATGCGTAAGGTTTTTTCTGGTTAAATGTGTGTTTTTCTAAATACTTTTTACTTTCATTCATAAGTTAAGCTTATTTGTTTCCTTGAACAACGTGCACTTCCTGTGCATTTCCCTGGTAATTGTTTCCTCAACACTAAGGAAATAATTAGAATTGAATCTTTTAATACTGCATCTCTCTTAAAGAGTTCAGTTGTATTCCAGACGCTAAAACCCGTAACTTCATGATCTTTATCTTTTGTAAATAGTTTTCATGTGTGTATCCTGCAGTATATTCTGCAATAAATTTCGTGATCATGACCTATTGCTATCTGTGTGACATTTTGTTTTGGAAACTACCACCTGTTGTAATCAACTTTGTTTTATTCTGGACTGATATTTATTCAACAACGCTACACCCCTGTTAGTGTTACACACCTAATAAAGATTAGAATAGTAATGTATTTCTTTATAATCTATTTGAAATTTCTAACTTCTTCGAAATTATTATTCCTTTGCATGGGTCTATATGATTTTTGTTTTGTTTTTGCACATGATATTAATGATTCAAGCCATTAGAACTTAATGTCAAAGCATTTTGCAAAAACAAATCAAGGAGAATTCTGAATAAATACATTGTATGTGTTAGCACATAGAGCAAATTATGTCATCTGGTCATTCAGTCATTGGTATGATTTTAACACAAATTGAGACAAAATGGCCGCATGCATGTTGCAACTTCAAACTTGGATAACATGATAATCGAATAAGATTTTATGATGGTTTTTTTTTTTTTTTTTTGGGGTTAGTTGGGTTTATTTCTTAATTCTTTATTATATATCATGCTAGAATATTTGACTTTTTGTCTCCTTTAAGGTCAAAAGGAAAAATCACACAAACATTTCTTGAGTTTACAGTTCTTATTGACAGTTGTATGCTAACTGTTTGTTTTGTTCGTATTTTTTTTTATGTCCGAACAAGTTTTTCTATTATTCACTGAGCCTTTTCAACTATCTGTTTACTTACACTTAGCGTCGTGATCATTTTGTTTAAAATTATCAAATATTGACATCTTGTAAAAGCCGTAGTCCTCAATGTCTGCATAGTCCTTACTGTATGCATAGTTCTAAAGACTGGCGAAGGCATGCATGCATGCCATGTACAAATCAGTATGATAACTTATACTGTTATATGCATATAAGAAAGCCACGATTAACTTCACGGTGGCGTTGTATTTAACGGAGTCTCCTCTCAAATATGAAGACGGTTTAGCTAACGTGCGAGGTAGGGGATGGTGGGGGTAGGGGTAATATGAAATTAAGCCCTAATTATGGATTTTATCAGAAACTAGCATTCTGCTCCCTTCTGCAGGGTCCTTTGTGGAGGTGAATTAAACAATTATTTCTAAATTCCTATCTGGTAGTGATGATTTTACTTCCTGTTTTTTTTGCATGTTTCAGGTAATCCTCATGTGACACGTAGTAACAGTCCGAAGTTGATCAAAGAGTTTTCACGGTTAGATATTCGGCGTTTTTGCTTTTCGAAGTTGTAAATGAATGGAATGGTTTCAGGTTTGCCTGGGTGGGTGGTTAGCGCCACTTCTGTTCACAATTCTAAGTCAACATTGATAAATTCTTTACGAACTATGGGCGTCTTTTATTATTTTTTTATTATCATTTTTGTGTGGTGGTGGTGGTAGTTTGGGCTTTTTATGGGGTGACTAACCCTTCTCTTGTTATGTTAAGTAGTTAAAGGCCAGATATCGTGTTTAACATGACCAGTAATATACAATAAGTCAAAGTTTCTGATTAGACATTAATACTGACAACCAATCAATAAGCGCCACGGAATGTGTACAGTACGTACCTAATTAAAGAAGATCCAGCCGGATGTGACGTGAAATATATGAACATTGCAGTTTTACGATTTTTTCTCAACGAGATTTCCCTCTTTAAATATCGCTAAGTCTGTAAATAGTGCAACATTTGAACTGTATCAATCAGGTACCATGTATTTAAATAGCAGGTCCCTGGTATAAACCACGTTCAGGACCATACATATATGGTGCCATGAGAAACATTAGTGTATCCAATACTTCATGTTTGATATCAAAATCAAGCGATTCTCAGTTGAAAACATAGTTCAACTTCGGATGACGAGTCCCCCTATAAAACTCTTTGTAAACTTAGTTATAGAGAGCCTAAGCCAACATCTACGAGTTTGGGACCCCTTCTTCGCACATGGCGTAATCAGTTTCATAACAAAAATAAAGGAACTCTGCCAGAAGCAATGAAATGCAAACAAATACAAGTACGTCACGATCAACTATGTAACATTATACTACGCTCCTTTTGACAATCTGCTCAAGAATTCCTTCTTTAGAAATCAATAAAGTCTTCAACAGTTAGGATTTACAGACAAAAGAAAGATAACGATAATTAGTCATGGAGCATCAGAAGAGGGTCGGGGAGACCATGAGACCGGGAACCTGCTGGTGAGCCTGAATAGATTCGACTGAAGAGGTTTTCTTGATCTCAATTTGCTTAAGACGCACTTGTGAAGGCATAAGAGGAGAAGAATGCCACTTCAAAACTGAAGTGGGCTTAACAGATCGATACAGCCCTTTCATTCACAACAAATAGGAATCAGAACTGATTACAAATTACGATACATTTCCAGCTAAATGAAATTATTCCCCACGCAATTTTAACGTTGCACTTTTTTCTCCAGAACGGCCATTTCAACGGAAGCTTTTTATATGATCTATGATCTATGGGTGCATAATGGACATGAACAAGGGCTGGTGTGTCTGAAAAAGTAAATAAAATAAATAATAATAATAATAATAAAAAAATCAGCAAATATGTATAAACGTTCTTTGCTGAGTTGTTTGTTAACTGGATGATTACAGCAGTTCAGAGGAATATTTAGCACAATGTGTCATGCTGAGATAAATTAATGTTTTTGTATATATATATATATATATATATATATATATATATATATATATATATATATATATATATATATGTATATATATATATATATATATATATATATATATATATATATATATATATATATATATATATATATATATATATATATATATATATATATATATATATATATATTATATATATATATATATATATATATATATATATATATATATATATATATATACATATATATATATATATATTTATATATATATATATATTTATATATATATATATATAATATATATATATATAAATATATTTTTTTTTTTTTTTTTTTTTTTTTTTTTGGGGCTAAACAAGTAAAATGTGCCATTTTGTTAAATAATTACAAGGACAAATATTGTACAATTTTTTCTAAGAAAAGTTCTTCAGGTTGCAAATAATAGTTTCTTTACCCAATTGTTTTACTAGCCTATAAGTTCCTAACATATCCAATAGTTTTCAAGCCACAAATCTAAGGAAAATACATTAACACTTTTGAGGAATGTGAGGAGGTGACATCACAAGTAGTCTGATATCAGTCGTTTCTGCACAAATGAGACAGAACTTTCTCCCTGTTTAAATGTGATTATTTCCTTAATGGAATTAGATATTAAAGAGGTTTATTCACCATATTGTTTCTGTTCAATACTTAAGCAAGTTTATCTTATATGACAGAGGACTACAAAAGAAACATAATAGTAATAAAATCACAAAATCTTATTCGGTTAAGGAGATATTCAGGTTTAAATCGTACCATCAATAAATTCTAAAGTGAACGCCCCATGCAGATAACGTCACTTCCGGTTTTCAATTTTCCTTACTGATTGCGATAAATTAGTAAAGTTATCGATAACACACGTAGGCTCCTATGTTATGTCCGGCGAATGTGTGATCAATAACATCGCAGATATCTCGCAATCAATAAGACAAATTTAAAACCGGAAGTGACGTTGACAGCTCAACGGCGTTCACTTCTGAATTGATTTATAGGACGATACCTTTCCTTTAAAGGTCAACATGATTTGTGCAATAACGACTGAAATCAGACTAGTTGTAATATCACATCCTAAGATTCCTCAAAACCTTTATGTATTCTATATAACTTCTCCAGCGATTTTGTGGTTTATCAAGCATTGGATACGTCAGGAAAGTAGCAAAACAGTCGTCTGCCAAAATGTATGTATCTGTAGGTCTGTGACGCTTTGCTTGTAAACACAGTATCTCCTGAACAATACATCTATCCACGTCATATTTGGCACATAGATGCGTTATGACCCATAGATGGTCCCTAACAGTAAATCCTGAAGAAAGTTTGAGGAAAATTAATTCAAATAATAAAAATAAAATTCAAAGTTTCTTTAAAATACATAGACAAGTTTTAAGAAACTGTCAGGATGAGCGTGCCAACCTTCCATAGATGTTCTACACCAATCACTTTTGCACAGAAAAGACAGCTTTATTCTTGAATATATCTTAAACGGAATAAGGTAGTGGAGTAGTTTCTTCACCATTTTGTTTTATTTAAGACCTTTTTCATGTTAAACCTGCTTGACCACCAAACTAAATCTTGAAAGGTATGGGCAGGTAACGATTTTATATTCACCAGAAAGAGCTTAACATTCTGAATAAAGATATTCAAATTACGACAGTAGCACCATAACGTATGACTAATTAAAGTTTAAATAATTTCGGTTCCGATACTATCAGTATCAGGAACCTATGAAGTCGTCTGCCAAAATGTATGTATGTGTGTATGTCTGTGACGCTTTGCTTGTAAACACTGTATCTCCTGAACAATACATCTATGCCACGTCACATTTGGCACATAGATGCATTACGACCCATAGATGGTCCCTATTGTTTAAATATCGATGTCGTGCATATTAATGAGTGGGCGGGGCAAAATGTAAAAATCTTCAAATGCCCATATTTTGATAACCATATATCTATTTTGCATCTTCTTTGGCATAAATAAGGTGTTAGAGTTGGTGTAGATGCCCAACTTATAAATAAATAAAAGGTACAAAGGTATTTTTTTCCCCTGCTAACTTTTGATAGAGGGTATGATTGAAATTCAAATCTCTGCTCTCCGCAAATAAAGAACGGTGGAGACCAATTGAGAAACAATAGGTTAACATAAGGAAATTCATAGGTTTCCTTGCTGTGATGTCACAAAATTACAATAAAATTTGCATAATTTATTATAAGGCTCTAAATTCAAATGCTGTAAAATCGTCAATATTTAATCGATCTTGATTATTTCGTTTTGCTATTTTCATAGTCTATAGCATAATTTCTTGCAATTGAGTAAATGCTATACCTGTCTGCACACTTAGAAAAAAAAATAAGGGTTCTAGAGACGAAACGCTTTCAAATACGTGACAAGTTGGGACCTTTTTGTCTTAAGCAACTCTTTAAAATAATCTTTGAAGAACTTAAGGTTTCAAATACGTGACAAAACAAATCCTTTTTTTCCAAGAATTGTCCTCTTCTATATAATATGAACTTGCTTGGCCACCATACAGCCATAGGTTTATAAGGTCCAATTTCATTTAGGGGGGAGGGCAAATGAAAATTGCCCGAAAAATAAGTGCCTCATGCATGCATCACCGCGCACGCATAGCACGCACCTAACAACAAAGGGCCAAGGGCGAAGTCCTGGTAGGGGCCCAGGGGGCGAAGCCTCCGGAAGCTCTAAATATTCCTTGCTTTCGATTGCTCAAATGGCTTAAAATTTGATGGGGAATTTGCAGGAAGGCAGTCTCGATATTTTTTAGTGCTTAAATATTTGTTATATTTCTCTTCGCGAAAAAAACTATTCTTATTGTTTCATTTTACTTACCCACCCAAAAAAGGGCTCGAGCAATAATTGTTCAGAACAGAGATGTTAGGATGACTCGTGTTACTAAAACAACCCTGGTCAGAACAAGCATTACCGCATACAAAGCAGATGTAGAGTTCGTGACAAAATTAACTACAAAGCGTCAGGTGTACCGTCGTCATTAAATCGAATATACGGTTGCTAGGACGTCATCAAAATTACCAGGGTTATACATTAAAGAAATTTGACCAAATATTCACAATTCCTTCGACGAAAACATTATCACACTTGCGATTTCGAAGATAATATTGTTATAACCAGCGGACATGGCGGAAAGTGCTAATTGAGCGCTCGTTGATCAGAGCATGGGTCTCCCCAGACCGGATACACCTGCGTCTTAAATCAAATCAGTTCAGTCTCCAGACTTACAAATTTCTTGTTTTTTTCTTTCAGTTTACTAATCTTCTACGACATGCTTATACATGCTTGCTTGGAAAATTGCCACATCTTAAATTCAGTGAATTTAAGCTATGTCGTTTTCCATGTTCAGTTTACACGATAAGACACATGGATAACAAGAAAGCAACAAAAAACATGAGAAGAAAATTTTCAAAAATCTTACCACATTCCACCTATTTTTGTAGGAACGAATAATCAGACAATAAGTGACAACGCAGAATAACCTTTCCTCATTAAACATTCTGCAATTTAATAATGAACGATTTCGAATTTTTGTCGCTAAAACCACTATACTAGTTGGCTTAAGTAAATTAAACATGCATGTCTTTACTATTGAACAAGTCCCTGAAGTATGGATATCCAAAAAATCCCATAGGAATGATGTTCCCTTAATTTTGAAGTTGTTTTAGCTGTTTAGCAGAATCCATAAGAGCCTCAAATTCAAAATCTTCATTGTCAATTTATACGTAGCAACCTTGATATTGTCTGCTAAAGACATTTATTGTCAACTTTAACAATTTTTTGTAATCAATTGACTAACTTATTAAATGTTATAATTTAAAGGAATATTCCCATGGTTTTTTTGTAAAATTATATTTAAAAGAGCATACTTTTAAAGCCAATTTGGTACAAAATCAGGAGATACGGATTTTTAAAGATTTCCCAATTGCATTTTAAAGGTTTTGTACAGTATGATAAATTTGTGTTTGATATCATAGAGGCAATTCTATTGCAAATGTATATGTAATTCATTGAACGTTTATTGGTTGTTTCTGTGTGATTAAGATTTTGTTCTCCAAGTTATTGAAATAGGGTATATTTGGCAATGTATAGCCTATTATACTATACTATGTTTACTATAAAAAAAAAAAAAAAAATTAAAGGATAAAAGATTTTAATGAAATACATCAACTTTGTGGGAGAATGTGTTGCTGTGATGTCATACTGAGCCTTTTCCTATTTGTTTATTGGCATTTTTTGTAACCATTAAAATTTGAATAAATCCTGGCAGGAATTACGTATCAACATGATTTTTGTACTAATTTGTTTGAAATTGTTTTCTCTTTCTTATGAAAGGTTACAAAAAAACAAAAAAAATGAAATGGAAATATTCCTTTAAAAACATAAGAATATTCCTTTAATATATGTTCCACAGGCTGACAGGACTGGCCGTAAAAGAAATGTTTATATATCAGGGAAGTGAAACTAATAAGCTGAACACCATAAATTCTATCAGTGACTATTACCACGTCAATTCTATGTATGTTTTTTGTACTGATAAGGATAAGGTTATCAAGATTATAAGTTCTTCACATAGTCACAAAAGTCCTAGTCATGATGTGATTCTGTCAAAGGTTATTAAGGGGATTTCTCATGAAATTTCCGAAATTCTTGCATATATTTTTAAAATCTCGATTGGCGTTGGTATTTTTTCCAATAGCATTAAAAAAGCAAAAATTTGTTCCTAATTTTTGTTTAAATCAGGGGATGCCTTAGTAGTATCTATTTATAGGTCAATATCAGTGCTTCCAGTTGTGTCAAAAATATTTGAGAGATTAAAGAGGGAGGCTCGTCTCACTAAATACGTTAAAATTGGGCGGTGCGATATTTTGACGTCTTTTTCGGTTGTGGACGCAAGATCCGATCCACTGTCTGTTTGTACATGGAGTTAAAGAGACTCCATGGTTTGTACACTAGCATGTACGTTGTTGTGTGTGCCGAGTCACATACACAGTGCATTACGTTACTGTGACGAGAAACTTGTTTGTTTTTTTTCGATGCGTTTGTCAGAAAGCGAAAGATTAGTATTATAATACTACAATAATAGGCACCAAATGAAAATTACTGGGGAAAAAAAAAAAGAAGAAGATGAAAGCAAAAGTCGCAATAAACGATTCTAACAGGGCTTGAACTCGCGACTGTTGATAAAAAAAAAAAAAAAATTGCTTTTGATCACCATAACCTACTGGGCTAACTCGTGTCGTGCCCTTAACGGCGTTTTAAATAACTATATACCTTGCAATACGAGACAACGAATCGCGCAGCAAAATTTCAACCAATCAAAAAATTTGAAAGGAATTCAAAATATTGAGCACATATGACGATTTCGCCTCTTTAATGTATAACCGAATTGTTGGCTTTTAAAAGAAGTTTGTTGTTCTCTCCGCAGCACAATTTGGTTTTCGTGAAAAACATTTAACTCAAATGGCATTAATGAAGGTTGTTGAATTTATTTCCGAGGCCCTAGATACGAACGATTATGTAATAGGCGTATTTTTGGATTTGTCAAGGGCGTTTGACACGGTCAACCATTAGATATTACCTAATAAATTATATTCGTACGGTTTAAGAGGCAATGTTTACGACCGGATGGCAGATTATAGGTCTCAGTATGTAAATCTTTGTTCCTCTTACAGGGAACTTCCCTGCCTCTTCCATTCAGCATATTTCATGTGGTGTCCCCCACGGTTCCATTCTCGGCCCTCTTATTTTCTTTTTGCATATTAATGACCTTACACGTCCGATAAAGTAATATTAACGCTATTTGCAGAAAATCCCACAATTCTTATGAAAGATAATTCTATTGACAAGGCTACGACCATTCTGAACAATGAACTTAAAAAAAGTTTCCACGTGGTGCAATCGTAATAAACTTTCTTTAAATGTAGATAAGACAATTTATATCATATTCAATGCTCGTGGGGAAAAATGTCAAGAATAGTGTCATTTTTATCAACAATGTGTAAATCAGCAGAGCAACGCAAACTAAATTGTTGGGTGTAATTGTTCATGAAAACCTTAACTGGACTGCACACATGAATTTTATATGTAAAAAAACAAATGCAATTTCAGTTGGTAGTATTGGTAAATTTAAGCAACCTTTACCCACTAATGTACCTCTTATGTTATATAATACTTTAATCCTATCAGTTGTCTTATTGTAATGTAAATTGGTGTAATGGTATTACTGTCCGTATTCAGAGATTAAGTGTCCTCCAAAAGAAAGCAGTCTACTTAGATCATATCACTCCATTATTTGCTAAATATAAAACAAATGCCCATAAATTCCTTAAATAAGCTTTATTTAGGGACCTTTATGTACAGTGCTAGTAATCACCTTCTACCAAACACCTGTAATTACGCATTTTCGCTAAGTTCAGATCTTTACAATTATAGAACAAGAACCTCCCATAATCTTCGACAAATTAGACCTACAACAGAATTACCTAAGTCCTCTTTTTATAACACAGCCATAGCTTTGTGGAACAGTCTGCCAAAGACAATAACATCCACCAAAACACTTCAATTATTCAGAGCTAATTTGAAACAACACCTACTATTTATCTATATTATATACTTAATATTATATACTTATGTATATTTAAATACTTATTTGTTTTTTCATGTAGTACCTTTCTATTGTATTCTTTTATTTCCTTATTGTTATTATTGTTATTGTTGTTGTTCATGCTAGGACGCGAACTGTTATATATCTTATATATCAAATATCTGTAAATATTGTAATCTATAATCTATAATATTGTAATCTATAATATTGTAATCATTAATGTTTTTTTGTATTACTTTGTTTAAATACTTTGTTTTGCACATATATATATATATATATATATATATATATATATATATATATATATACATGTATAGCCTATACATGTATAGCCTATACATGTATAGCCTATACATGTATAGCCTATACATGTATAGCCTATACATGTATAGCCTATACATGTATAGCCTATACATGTATAGCCTATACATGTATAGCCTATACATGTATAGCCTATACATGTATAGCCTATACATGTATAGCCTATACATGTATAGCCTATACATGTATAGCCTATACATATATAGCCTATACATGTATAGCCTATACATGTATAGCCTATATATATATAGCCTATATATATATATATATATATATATATATATATATATATATATATATATATATATATATATATATATATATATATATATATATATATATATATATATATACATATCCCTCCATTATTCGCTAAATATAAAACAAATGCCCATAAATTCCCTAAAGAGGGAGGCTCGTCTTAGTAAAATACGTTAAAAATGGGGATACTATATTTTGACGTCACTTCCGGTTGTGAAGGCAAGATCCGATCCTCTGTCTGTTTGTACCACACAGTGCAGCCAGACACTAGCATGTACGTTGTGTGTGCAGAATTACATACACAGCGCATTACGTTACTGTGACGAAAAACTTATTTGTTTTTTTCAATGCTTTTTTGTCAGAAAGCGAAAGTGAAATTTTAGTATTATAATACTACAATGATAGTCACCAAATGAAAATTACTGAGAAAAAAAAAGAAGAAGATAAAAGATTCTACCGGGGCTCGGACTCACGACATGATTTGAAAAACACGTTACTTGTGATCGCCGCAAGCATCTGGGCCATCTCATGTGGTTAACTTCAAGGCGTTTTAAATAACTATATCCCTTGCAATACGAGACAACAAATCGCGCAGCAAAATTTCGACCAATCAAAAACTTTGAAAGGAATTCTAATTATTGTGCACATATGACGATATCGCCTCTTTAAATAACTTCATTTAGGGACCTTTATGTACAGTGGTAGTAATCACCTTCTACCAAACACCAATAATTACGCATTTTCGCTAAGTTCAGATCTTTACAATTATACAACAAGAACCTCCCATAATCTTCGACAAATTAGACCTACAACAGAATTACGTAAGTCCTCTTTTTATTACACAGCCATAGCTTTGTGGAACAGTCTGCCAAAGACAATAACATCCACCAAAACACTTCAATTATTCAGAGCTAATTTGAAACAACACCTACTATTTATCTATATTATATACTTAATATTATATACTTATGTATATTTATATACTTATTTGTTTTTTTTTCATGTAGTACCTTTCTATTTTTTCATTTCCTTATTATAATTATTGTTGTTGTTGTTGTTCATGCTAGGACGCGAACTGTTATATATCTTATATATCAAATATCTGTAAATATTGTAATCTATAATCTACAATATTGTAATCTATAATATTGTAATCATCAATGTTTTTTGTATTACTTTGTTTAAATACTTTGTTTTGCACATTATATATATATATATATATATTTATATATATATATATATATATATATACATGTATAGCCTATATATGTATTGCCTATATATGTATAGCCTATATATATAGCCTATATATATATATATATATATATATATATATATATATATATATATATATATATATATATATATATTTATTTATATATATTTATATATATATATATATATATATACATGTATAGCCTATATATGTATTGCCTATATATGTATAGCCTATATATATATATATATATTTATATATATATATATATATACATGTATAGCCTATATATGTATTGCCTATATATGTATAGCCTATATATATAGCCTATATATATAGCCTATATATATATATATATATATATATATATATATATATATATATATATATATATATATATATATTTTATATATATATATATATATATATATATATATATATATATATATATATATATATATATATGTATAGCCTATATATATATTGCCTATATATATAGCCTATATATATAGCCTATATATATATATATATATATATATATATATATATACATATATACACACACATATATATATATATATATATATATATATATATATATATATATATATATACATATATTTCTATCTATATATATATATATATATATATATATATACATATATTTCTATATATATATATATATCTATATATATATATATATGTGTATATGTGATCCTTTGAATCTGTTATAGTATGCATAATACGCTTTTGCAAAAGTCTGCTTTTAAACGAAAATAAAGACCTACTCATCTCTACCAGCCTACACCTGTCGTTTCTCACCAAATTTCATCAATTTAATGACCAAAACGTTTCAGGTTTCCATTAGGAAGTAGCTGGTATCAAATTATCTACTTGTTAAAATTGTAAGTAGCTTTCTGGACACAAAGTAATAACGTTTGATTTACTTTCTTTATGCAAATTAGGATTTCGGAGAATTTATCCCTGTCGAGGGTCTTGACATTTTAGGAGGCAGGTTCATCAGATAAAACAACAAACTTGATCAAATTGATTCAATATATGTTTTCACACTTAAATCGCAAATTAGGACATTCTACAGTAGGCTGTCATGAATTCCTGTTTTATTTGTCTAAGTTAGAATGCTTCACTTACAGTCCGGGAGAATGCCTATTAATGGGTACACAAATGCTCCTAAAAATTAGAAACTTTTTACTGCATTAAAACCGCCATTTTGTGATATTTCCCATGATCCTATTCTAACAGTAAAGATTTATGCAATGTTACAACTTTCAAACACGTCTGGGAAAAAAAAAAGAAAAACTTAAAAATCATAAAAATACTATCTTTAATGTCATGGCTATATATTTTCCACTCCCATTTGATATTTTCACCACGCTGTTTTCGAAATATTAGAAATAATAGACAATAGACCCAGGCATTTAGGCGCGAAAAAGCCATTATGAAAATTCAAATGATTTCAACATAATGATTTTTAAAATTTCAAAAAAAATGAATTAGAAACCATGCCATTTTATTGTAACATCTGAACAATCCGGCTGCATGACTTCCAAAATTATCGTGTGTTATGTTCCTATTAATAGGTATGCTCCCGGACTGACTTATCATGTCTTCAAAGACCACAAATAGGCAACATGAATTTGTACTTTTTGTGTTGCTAATATATATCTAAATACAATTATAAAATGTTCCACAAAATTAATTGCAGCGTTAAGGGGTAATTAGCATTTTAAGTTCAAGTGAAACGAAGGGCGCCCTCTTATCGCGGAACTATTTTATATCACACATACTGTGACATAGGTGATGTGAAATTGCAATGTTTCGAGATAATTTTACCAAATTATTTATTCCTATCTACTATGATCATTTTGCCAAATAACTATCATTATATGCATCATTATTACATAAAATAATGAAATATGACTCGTTTTAAAGCAAATTTTTAGGATTATGAGGTTGGAGTGTATAAGGCATGCTAATTGTACAACAGAGGAAAGTGGCTGCATCATGCTGAGAATGGGTGGCTCATCGATTGATTCTAGTAACGGGGAGGATAAACCCAAAACCTACGGGTAGGAGCGTGACCCGAATCATATTTTAGTAGGGGAAGGGGAAGGGCAAATGTCTCGTTTGGGGTTGGAACAGGTGGCTCAATTTAGGTGTACAAGCCCATGTGTAATGGTACAAGCCCATGTGTAATGTATTATTTATACCATGGAGTTTAACTCCATTTTGTCTTGGGGGTCTTACCCCCAGCACCCTACGACGACACCACTGCTGCATATTGGTACCCCCTTCTCCTAAGAACCTACAAGAGGACCGTAACATGTCACGTGACAAAATGAACACGAGCAGATCTGGTAGGTAAAATTACCTGATATGCCTTTTGTCTCCATATAAATACTGTATGAAAATTCAAAGCCGGAAAAAGTAACAACCCCTCACCCACCCCATCCAGTCAGGGGAAAACCTGGTAACACCCATGTTGTGGTTTAATGTTTTGGATCTAGGGGGGCATCCCCAACCCTCAAGCAACAAAAAAAAGAATCAAGGAAATTGGTCCCAAATATACAAATGATTCCTTTGGCCTCTTTACAAGTTCCTGGATTCACCTCGTGAGAGCCCCAATGTCACAACCCTTGTTTAAAAACTCCATCAGTATTGCTCCTATGATTACCTAATATTGAATATAGTAAATATATAAGGCACACTCTCCATCAGTATTGCTCCTATGATTACCTAATATTGAATATAGTAAATATATAAGGCACACTCTCCATTAGTATTGCTCCTATGATTACCTAATATTGAATATAGTAAATATATAAGGCACACTCTCCACCAGTATTGCTCCTATGATTACCTAATATTGAATATAGTAAATAAATAAGGCACACTCTCCATTAGTATTGCTCCTATGATTACCTAATATTGAATATAGTAAATATATAAGGCACACTCTCCACCAGTATTGCTCCTATGATTACCTAATATTGAATATAGTAAATATATAAGGCACACTCTCCACCAGTATTGCTCCTATGATTACCTAATATTGAATATAGTAAATATATAAGGCACACTCTCCACCAGTATTGCTCCTATGATTACCCAATTATGAATAAGTAAATAAATAAGGCACACTCTCCACCAGTATTGCTCCTATGATTACCTAATATTGAATATAGTAAATATATAAGGCACACTCTCCACCAGTATTGCTCCTATGATTACCTAATATTGAATATAGTAAATATATAAGGCACACTCTCCACCAGTATTGCTCCTATGATTACCTAATATTGAATATAGTAAATAAATAAGGCACACTCTCCATCAGTATTGCTCCTATGATTACCTAATATTGAATATAGTAAATATATAAGGCACACTCTCCACCAGTATTGCTCCTATGATTACCTAATATTGAATATAGTAAATAAATAAGGCACACTCTCCATCAGTATTGCTCCTATGATTACCTAATATTGAATATAGTAAATATATAAGGCACACTCTCCACCAGTATTGCTCCTATGATTACCTAATATTGAATATAGTAAATATATAAGGCACACTCTCCACCAGTATTGCTCCTATGATTACCTAATATTGAATATAGTAAATATATAAGGCACACTCTCCACCAGTATTGCTCCTATGATTACCTAATATTGAATATAGTAAATATATAAGGCACACTCTCCACCAGTATTGCTCCTATGATTACCTAATATTGAATATAGTAAATATATAAGGCACACTCTCCACCAGTATTGCTCCTATGATTACCCAATTATGAATAAGTAAATAAATAAGGCACACTCTCTATCAGTATTGCTCCTATGATTACCTAATTATGAATATAGTAAATAAATAAGGCACACTGACACATGAGGTACAATATTCTTTTTACTTCATGAAAATGAAATTTGTATGTACATACAGAACAATTTTGAAAATAAAGCAAGTAAAGAAAGTGGTATGAAATATAAATCTTGTTTTACAGTTCGGTTCGTACCGCCGATCAGGGGACTATTTAAGTCCCCCGATTAGGAGACTGAAGCATGCGCACTGAGCTTACAGTGATATATGGAAACCGCCATTTTTATTGTGAAGTTTCAGTCATAGACGCTTATTAGTCGTTTCATTAAAGGTTTGTAACAAAGTTTGCTTTGTTCATGTTCAAGTTCACAGAAGTAAAACAACTTTGTTACTATCATCTTTGGTACTAGTTTTCACAGTCCGAGTCGAGTTTGAACTGAGCAAGCGGATTAAAGTATTTTACACAACTAGGCTGCTTGGCAGGTATGTCTCGTTCGGAACAGCAACTCTGAACCACTGAGTCAAGCAATCTTGTCCTTTCATTCTTTCGGTCACCCTTATAAATAATACAGGTATTGGGAAGAACAATCCCTGAACGTCCTTCTTGTTTCATGCCACTACTCGATCGCAGTGTACAAGGTTTGCTGCAGTTCTTCTTCGCCCAGTTTATCCTGGTTATCTGAAAAACAAAACAGTTGATAAGAAATATTTAGCTACATATTATTCATAATGAAACACTAATATGTTGTTGGAATGGGCGGTTTGAGTGAAGCATTCCCACATATTATTTCAAAGGTGGAAACGAATGAGGGCTTTTAACCCCACAGTATGGCAAGTGTGACAACAACAATTAATTCCACTGCAATGCTGGTGTTTATCTCACACCCTGTCCCTGCGTAGAAGTTGTCAAAGAAAACAACACAGCAATCCAGGGACCAATCCCAGATTTGACCTCCAACAGTTCGGTTCGTACCGCCGACCGGGGGGACTTAATAAGTCCCCCGATTGGGAGACTCAAGCATGCGCACTGAGCTTATATGGAAGGCGCCATTTTTTATTGAAGTTTCAGTCACAGACGCTTATCAGTCGTTTCGTTGAAGATTTGTACCAAAGTTTGCTTTGTTAATGTTCAATTTCGGGAAAGTAAAACAACTTCGTTACTATCACGCAGTTATAGCTAAATTATTTTCACAAATCCCCAAGTTATTTCTCATAATTTTAGAAATGCGTATTCATATTAAGTGTAACCGTTAGGTTACATATAATACGAAACCACCACTTTTTTCAAATCTCGAAAACCGCACGGTGAATTTTAAAAGCGCACGGTGAAAAGATAACTCTTATCCCATTATTTCAAATCGTAAAGAAACAAATTTAACCCTTCGCAGTGCTTGAGTTCCCCGCGCTCGAAATCTGTCTGATTCTTATGTTATTCCTATACAAACTTTGAATTTGGATATATGCATTGTGGGATACTTCTGTTAAAGATCCCCCGATCGGGAGAACAAAACTGTTTTCCCGATAGGGGGTACGAACCGGACTGCTGATGGGAAGTAGTGTTCATATATTGTTTGTATTTTATTCATCAACCACGGTGACATCATCTCCAGTGGAAAATGCTGTTATACGTATCAATTGCCGGTGTATTCTATAGTTAAGCCAACTTATCAAAATCATTTCAAACCATCATTAACCAACACAACAATCTGTATTCCTGTACTCATTGTGCAGGAATCGACGTATCAATCTGAAATTAACTTACTTGTCATTGTTTACCATGGAGCTATTAATTTCATTTAATAGCTCCATGGTTTGACAAACTTTGACTTCACCTATAAGGTTACTTTAATGGTAAAATTAACAAGATTCTTAAAAGGAATATTCCTATGGTTTTTTGTAACCTTTCATAAGAAAGAGAATTTTTTTTAGAAACAATTAAGTACAAAAAACATGTTGATATGTTTTTCCTACCAGGAGATATTTAAATTGTAAGATGCGCCAAAAAATGCATAAACGAATAGGAAACAGCTCAGTATGACATCTCAGCAACACATTCTCCCATAAAGTGGACGTATGTCATTAAAATGTATTAACCTTTTTATTAGTAAAACCTGCTAGAAAAATAGATTGATGAAAGTTAGGTTTTTACATACATTGCCAAATATACCCTACTTCAATAACTTTTGAAAAATTGTTTCTAATCATACAGAAACAACCAATTAACGTTCAAAGAAATTCATAAATATTTGCAATGGAATTGCCTCTATGGCATCATCAAACACGAATTCATCATACTGTACAAAAACTTTAAAATGCAATTGGGAAATCTTTAAAAATCTATATCTCCTGAACGGAATATGATATCAACCAAATTGTACCAAATTGTACCAAATTGGCTCTAGAAGTAGGCTCTTTGGAATACAATTCTACAAAATACTTTGGGAATGAACCTAAACCATGGGAATATTCCTTTAATGATAGGTAGAAGTTCTTAACTCAAATGAATGGTATTAAACAGTAGTTTTCACAGTAAAATTGTGAATACATGTGTATCAAAACGTAATACACACGCCACACGTTATTTGTTAAAGTTTACTTCACTCAGTCTTAAGGCCCTTGGGCTTAAAGCCTATAGTTTTAGTTTTGGTACTATACATTTTGCTTGATAAAAATATCCTGGGGAATACAAATTTAAGTTGCCCTGAAAGAACTATACTTAGTCCTGTGAAGCCGAACGTATGATATGCCAATGTGATTTGGCTTTTTCATAGCCCTAGGCCAAGCAAATTTGGGAAAAATCCTAGTATAACGGTAAATCGCTATATAGGAATTAATTTCAACATTTTTAATTCTTATTGCAGTATTGGTCACCGATTTTCTTTAAGCTTTTCTGAATTTATAAAGGAAAGATTGAAAAATCTTAAAACAACAATTTTAGTCAACAATCTAGGGATTTTGGGGCAGAAATTTGGGTTTTATTTCAATCAGATAAAATTTTGAGAAAAATATTTAGGCTTCAACAAATTCATGGTTATTAGTCATTTTGAAAAATGTCGTACCTTCTTTCAGCAATTTTACTGTTCTTTATCTTCCCATTTCTCCAAGATAATTTATAAATCTATACCTTTTCGTGCAAATTTCATTAAAAAAGGATAATAAATCACAAGCTAACAAATGCTGCTTTCTTGTCGGCCATTTTGAACAAAATAGGAATTTTAACAATGTCAAAATCCTTCAAAAATTAAAAAAAAAAACATCCTTTTTAGCATAACCAGTATGTTACACGTCCTATGCGGTTTTTCCTTTCTCTTAGCTACGTAAAGTAATGTCAAAATTATGATAAACTAAAATAAAGTAAAATAAAACTCACCGAAAACCTATCAATGCATTTATATTCATCTGTTCATTAAAGCATTATGCAGGATGTTTTTAACGTCAGCTTGGTTAGTTGGTCGCAAACAGTTGTTTTTCTTGGTGGAATTCCACGAGAACTCACTACATCATCATAAAAATGATTCGCAGAACGTATCACGTGATAGAAATTACCATCATTCATTGAATAATAACGAGCTTTTCGTACCGCCAGGCATCTTAGAAGAGTAGTAAATTTTCCAAAATTTATTATCATATTTCATAAACACGTGCGAGAAATTTGGGTGGGACATTTGAAATTTTCGTTTTATATATATATACATAACAGAATCATGTTGCTCTTCTTACCTAAACCACGAAACAACAAGAAAAAGACCATTGGACCACAATTATATTATATATAATTAATATATATATATATATATATATATATATATATATATATATATATATATATATATATATAATATATATATATATATATATATATATATATATATATATATATATATATATATATATATATATATATGTATATATATATATATATATATATATATATATATATATATATATATATATATATATATATATATATACATATATATATATAAATATATATATATATACATAAAATATAAATATATATAAATATATATACATATATATATATATATATATATATATATATATATATATATAATATAAACATATATATATATATATATATATATGTATATAATATAAACATATATATATATATATATATATATGTATATATATATATATATATATATATATATATATACACACACACACACAATCCTATACTCTGCACTACAACAAGCTTGCATATGGTGAAATATTTTACAAACAAGTCCCCAGACATAAACATCAACTCTGTATATTTATTTTATTTCATTTTAATTTATTAAACAAAACAACTTTTGCAATGTTATATGCTGAATGAACTGGAATTATTCATATACACCTTAGAGGCAGATGTAAAGATCACAACAAGTGCATCTGGAGGAGCCCCTGTTATCCCAGAAGCTTGAAATATACATGAATTATACTGCAGAAATACCTGAACATTACAATGAACCTCAAACTCCCATCACTTACAGAGGCCAGATCCTTAACTAGGACATGTAGTTGACAGGTTTACAGCAAGCAAAAAGTCTTGTCTAGCTGGATCAATAAATCCTGCGGGATGAAATACGCATCGTCAATCATAGCCTACCTATTTTAACATACTAACTGGGGTAAATTCCCCCACCTCTTCCTTGTGATTGCACCCCCCACCCCCTTCCTCCTCCCTTCTTCCCTCCACTTAACCCCGATCGTGAGATTTTTACCTTAGGAACATTTTGGGAAATTTTCTTTAATTTTTGGGAAGTTTTAATTTTTTTCAATTTTTTTTTTTAAAGGGATGAGGAATTTCCTTCCTTTTTCGAGAATTTTTCTTCATTTTCGTGAAATTTTCTTCAATGTCGGGAAGCTTGTTTCAATTTCACGAAATTTCCTTTAATTTTCTGTATGTTTTCTTCACTTATTGGGAATTTTCCTTCATTTTTGTGAAATTTGCTGTAAATCTCGGGAATTTTCTTCATTTTCTGTCAATTTTTTTTTATTTTTGGGAAGCTTGCTACATTTTCATGAAATTTCTTTCAATTTTATGCCATTTTCTGGAAGTTTATTCAATTTAGGGGAAATTTCATTCCTTTGAAATTTGCTTCATTTTCGTGAAGCTTGCTTTATTTCCTGAAATTTCTGCGAAGTTTCTTAAAATTTATAGGAAATTTCCTTCATTTTCAGGAAATTTTCTTTATTTTGAGGAAATTTTCTTTATCTTAATGGAAATTTTGCCAAACATTTCAATAATATTACGTACGACCCCCCCCCATTACGAATGGTTTTTGATATATTTTCAAGGTTTGTTGAGACGAAAATAAAATTTACCCCCCCGCCCTCATGCCAAATATCTTCCTAAGCCGCTGACTTTATCAATTGTTGGAAATGATATCCCTTCTGCATGTTTTTCCCCCACTCCAGATTTCTTAAAATAGGCTATGTTGGTAATGTCCACTGAAGATGCAGTCGAAGATTTCCGATCATGGGATCAACTGATTACGAATCGACACGAGTTATATCTATAATAAAACTTAACTAGTTCTTAAATAGAACTTAAATTGTTTACGTTACATCGATAATCTAATCGGTGTGCCCCGTCTCCCTCAAAAACGTAATATAACTGATGACTGAAAAAACACAAATTAAAAACATTATTTTTTTTCACTGTCACACCAATTATCCTTCAACCAGATTATAGTTATCAGGCTTTATGCGTGTTATAAGCCTGATCTGGTCACTGCGAGTATTTTGATCAGATCTCTCGATCAGGAGTGTGGACCGGACCTGATAAGAGAATCTAGAAAGCTTAGGCTCTGAACTGTTGAAGGAGGGAATTCTTATACCATTAATCTTAGAGAGTCCACGCTTTGTATATTATCTGATGTGTATCAGGGTATGCAGGTATCGTAGCCTAACAGGGCACATATATGAGACAACCAACTGACCAGGGAGTAGTAGCCCAATTTTGTCTGGAGGAGTGAAAAAACTTTGAAATGAAACGTTACTGACACTAGCCCATTTCCCTCAGCCAGTCAGCCCCTTTGGAATGGACGTCTTGCCCTCATTTTCCCCGTGGTGACGGGCTGGCAGCGATCAGCAAACCCCTAGCTTGATGGGGCAGGGTGTCACTGACCAGGGCAGGGTGTCACAGACCAGGGCAGGGTGTCACTGACCAGGGCAGGGTGTCACTGACCAGGGCAGGGTGTCACTGACCAGGGCGGGGTGTCACTGACCAGGGCGGGGTGTCACTGACCAGGGCGGGGTGTCACTGACCAGGGCAGGGTGTCACTGACCAGGGCAGGGTGTCACTGACCAGGGCAGGGTGTCACTGACCAGGGCAGGGTGTCACTGACCAGGGAAGGGTGTCACTGACCAGGGCAGGGTGTCACTGACCAGGGCAGGGTGTCACTGACCGGGGCAGGGTGTCACTGACCGGGGCAGGGTGTCACTGACCGGGGCAGGGTGTCACTGACCGGGGCAGGGTGTCACTGACCGGGGCAGGGTGTCACTGACCGGGGCAGGGTGTCACTGACCGGGGCAGGGTGTCACTGACCGGGGCAGGGTGTCACTGACCGGGGCAGGGTGTCACTGACCGGGGCAGGGTGTCACTGACCAGGGCAGGGTGTCACTGACCAGGGCAGGGTGTCACTGACCAGGGCAGGGTGTCACTGACCAGGGCAGGGTGTCACTGACCAGGGCAGGGTGTCACTGACCAGGGCAGGGTGTCACTGATCAAAAAGGGCATTTATAAAGGCATCAAGGGCACTTTGATGGCAGGTTTAAGGTCACTTGAAATGTAAATGAGGGAGTAATCAATGCAGCAAGTAATTTCCCTGCATCTTTTCAAAATAACCAAAGTTCAGTTACTTTCATAGTAACGCTTTATTGTTTCTATTCTGTATTTTCATGATAGATTTTCAAACAATAGGTTTTGAAACGCTCTGCATCTTTTTTAAGTAGGAAACTGTAATCAGCATGAAAGAAAGGCAAAACAGTTCTCAAAAGTATGTTTTTGTGTGAAAATGTTGAGCAGTTAGAGTGATTAACGAAAAGGGAGAAGGATGGAGGCATGGGGGGGGGGGGGGCAGGGTGGAGCGCCCCATTGAAAAAGCAGAATCCATGATCCGTAGTGTCAAGCGTGCTTGAACTGAACTAGTCAGCTATAGTCGTGGACACATACATATGTTTTGTATACTGTAATATCTGGATATTCTGTAACTCTCGCAACATTGAAAGACATAAATGATCGAGAAAAGTTAGAGCAGGATTTAATCGGATCGACGATCTGAACAGAAACTGACGATTCATTTCACTTCTCTTTCTGAAGTGTAGATAAGTAAAGAGATAGGATGATATGGGCTTCAAATCAAGCATAAATGAATGAGCGAAAAGCAGCAACTCAAAAACATGAACGTCATTGTAGTTGCACAACATTTAAAACAAGATTCGAAACTGGCAAATTTAATTAATTCATTATGTGACATGTGTCACAGACGTTGAGGATCTCTGGAAACCTATGCATAAACGAATGCTATTACCGTATATGCATGCTTCACGGCAAACAAACAAACAAACAAAAACAACAAAAAAACAGTGAAATATTGATCTACAGCATTAGAACTCAGTACACTACTGCACTAACAACAGACTAAGGGAACGCGGTAGCCATGTGATCTGGTGGTTAGGGCGTCGATCTCCTATCCAAAGAAATACTGCATGGAATCGAATTCTTCATCGAATACTGTTTTAATCTGGTTATATTATCCGATTATGGCTGAACAAAGTTTGAGGATTTTGCAATTATAAACATCGGTGACGTATATAAACGGGCGGACAGCTCAAATGTTTAAATTGTTAAAGAAATATTCCCTAGGATTTTATTTTAATGTAGCTGATGGAGAAAGACTTAAGAAACAGATTGGTAAAAACAACAGGTTGCTATCCCATTCCTAAAAGTAGTTATTGGCCTTTAAAGATTTTTCTTAGCCGCTTAAAAATGACTTTTGTACTGAGTCTAAGTCATCATTATGATGTCATCACAACACTTCCTGCACTAATCTTTATGCATTTCATTCAAAATTAATCGCCAATTTTTCATCTGTTTTTAGGCCTATTTCAAATATAAGTTACAAGAACAGATTGGAAAACGTTATTGTAAATTTTATTCTAGATTATTCTTAATAATGTTTAAAGAAGAACAAAAAATGTTCAATTTAGAAAATAAGAAATTAATTTTCAAAGAAATACATAAAGAATAGTACAGGACGTGCTGTAATGACAGTGACGACCTAGACCAACCATCTCATCTGTTTTACCTGTTTACGCGGACAAGAACAATTCTTGTGTAGGAATTATAAATATCATTTATTTTAATTTTTTTACCGTCTGATTATTTCATTGTCCTCTATCAAATATATTAAAATGAAATTCCATGGGATTTATTCCTTTAAGTTATTCATTATATTTATATCCTTAATTTTAGTCACTGAAAACAATGACAATGATACTTAAAAATTAGGGTGGGATGACATTGATCCTCACACAATCGATGTCACCTGAAATATATCCAAGATTATCGATATATCGATATGAACCTTGAAATCAATATTAGTAAAATCAATATGGAATGTGTCAATATCGAAATATAGACTATACATCTATACTTCCAGCTACAGTATATAAATTGGGGAAAATAATAAATCTCACAACTCTGGCATGGAATTAGGTTCTCGCTTGCAAAGAAGATACAGGGAACTAAACCCTAACCAAGCTAGTGATGGGGGTGAGGTACAAAGGGTTCTCGTGGGATAAATTTCCCCTTTCCCCCGTACACGCTGCCACTGAAAGTGACATGAGTTGCATGCACAAGCGCCTCTTTATTAATGGCAGCTCTTTAAATAGTTTTAAACCTCCCGGTCTCGATATGCAAATTTGTGACGTATCATCATCACTTTTTTTCAAAACTTTAATGATTCGATTGTTTAAATTAGGGTTGCCTGTCAAAACAATCAAGACTCATTAATCAATATGTATATACCTTTTGGTTCCAGAGAAGAGAAGGTTCCAAAAATGGGACGAACTAAGAACCCTTTTACTATAGTAACTCTTAGAAATAATCCTTGAAGAAGCCGAGAAGGTTCCAAACAGAGGACAAGCTAGAAACCCTTTCTTTTCTAAGAGTGTATAAGGTCAAATGGAGCGCTCATCAAAACAGTACACAAAGGTAAATGCAGCGGTCAAACGGCATCTACACAGACCCCTTCAAGCCTTCACCCTTTTTAACCTTTTTTTTTTTTTAGATCAAGATTTACCCACCTGAAATAATTGTTAGGCAATGATTCACCTGCCTAAAAAAAATAATTAGGTCAAGAATCACCTCGGGAGTCAAGATTCACGTTCGCCAAAAGATCTTAGGTCAAGATTTACCTTCGCAAATATTTTTTGGTAAAAATTCACCATGGAAAGAAAGAAAAAAAACTGGATTTTTTCGAAACTTGTTTTTATAACGCACCCTTTTGTTCTATTGTACCACTGTCACAATTTTATTCTTCTTCTTTATCTTCTTGTATGATACATGTTTTGCATTGTAAGTGTGACCGGAGAAAATAACTGATACACAACTTCAAGATAAAACATGTCTGTTTGACTCTTTCCTTGTCTTTGACAGTCTGAATTGCAACATTCACCACACGTATTATAATACCTCCGTAGTCAGGATTTGGTCCGGTCACTCAGGTTCAAATTGTTTTTCATAGAGGTCGTCCCCCCCCCCACCCCCTCCACCCCACCCCTGAAAAATAATGGCTATGTACCTGTCCGTAGTATAAGTGAAAGACAGTTCGTGGATATTCTTATGAAGGGACACTATACGGGTACGTGGTCCAGATGAGCTTCCGCAAAAAGCTATGTAATACACACTGAACAATACTGCAATAGGTACGTGCTACCTCGGCGAGGATAGAACGTCTTTAATCTGCCAATACCCGAACGGAAAATAGTAAGAAAATATAATTTATCAGTTCGACGCTGAATTGATGTTAAGGATTTAGATTCGACGAAATTTCGAGGATTCGCCATCTGCAATACTTTTAAGGCAAAGATTCACTTCACTTTAAAAAAATCAAGTTTACACCACCCAAAAAACACTTCCTTCAGGATTCCACACCACCCAAAAATATTTTTGGACAAGCTTCACCCAAATAAATTTTTGACCTAAAGATTCGACGTCCTAAAGACATCGAATCTTGAACGTGCCTTGAGGTGGAACTCTGTAAAGATGCCGTTTGACCGCTGCATTAAGTGCATTGACACGGAAGAACATATCGTCGCTATTCAGCTATCGATACATCCCATGATATCATGTTTCAAGTACCTGCGTACTGGAGGCAAGTACTGTATTGTCATACCAGGGATATGTTACTTTAGCTAGTAACATATCCCTGGTCATACTGCTACGTTGTGGTGCATATTGATTGATACTAACACCCACGTTTTCATCACAGTTAATAGCTCCATGTTTTCATTCACACTTTCAGTGTCATTTATTTTCACAGATTTGGATTTTCCTTTGGGTAAATATTTCCTTTGGGTAAATATTTTGACAATGACAGTGCCATAGCAGATGTTCCAGATGGCGTATTGTACTACGGAAGCCGAGAAGGTGGTAGTTGCCATGCATCACCGGTGCAAGTCTCTTTGCGGCTAGCTATCAATGAAGAGGCGTTGTCACAAATAAGCCGATATGTACCTTACAAGTTTCCGTGGTCTTTTCAACCTAAGTACAAATATCTGCATGGAGGTTCATTGAAAAGTGTCTTTTAACTGCTTTCAAAATAATTACAGGTTTTCTACAGAATTTTTTTGGATGTGTTGGGCCAGGTAGCGATTGTTATTCCAAACAGGATAGCAATGGCACAAATTTCCTCTTGTCTGATTGGCTTAAATTCTGGACCCTAACCCTTACCTAACCTCAAATGAGTGCAATTGCTGTACTGTTTGGTAAAAACATTAGCTGCCCGGACACATCTTCGGATTATATTCAATTTCTGAGTTCGTAGAAATAAGCACAAACCCATGGTTCCCTGTTAATGTTGCATTTTTGAGGTTTAGGAAATAAAAGAATGAAACATGATGTTAAATTTCAAATAATAGTTAACCATGGAGCTGAAACTGAGCTAACCAAATATTGAAATAGGCTACTGACCAAAATTCGAGTGAAAGTAATCGGTGTCTTTTTTCTTGGGCGGAGGGACAGGGGGGGGGGGGCAACACCCTCTACTGAAGATATGATCAGAGAGAGAGAGTTCCAGTGTCCAATTGATGAAAAGGGGGATTGCTGTAGTAAGAATTTGTTGAAGCCTTGACAAAGATTTGAATAAAACATTCCCTATTAGCAGTAGTTGGGTCACATGTTTCGCGAATTTGATTTGTTTGTTCAGCATTGTGTTTTGGTCTTTCATTTGTGAAACAAATTCTCACCTATGATCTTTCAAATTATAGTAACAGAAGATCGCGATATTTTTGTGTGTAAATTTTGTAAATGTTCACGGTTCTGAAGAGTCGGGTTGGAACATTCTGAAAGCAGTAAAAATCTTTTAACCAATCTTGTAGTGGTATTTCTTGATACTGCATTGTGTACAACTTGTATAGCCTTAGTATGACGTGTAGCTGGTGAGCGCGGTCGTTATAAATAGGCATATAGTCACCTTTTACTCTCAATTACTTAGTTTGGTGACGAAGTACCATTTCTTAACGATGTTAAGTCAATTTTGCGGCTTAATATTAGGATTTATCGACCATACTGCCTTACCTAAACCATGTCAGCCAAAAATTCTTGAATTATTAAATTCACCAAAGCTTTATCATTCATAATTTACTCGAAAGGAGGCCTGTAGCCTATATGTTACAAGCAACACCGCAGCATCATAATTTCATATTTTCACCGATAATACTGGCGAGTAATTTTGCGTCAATCGTCCACTTACAATGATTATTGCATGTATTCCCTTGAATCGATCACAGAAATCGAATCTTCGTAAGAAATAATTGCCTCCGCTGAAACCATGCAGAGTTTCTCATCGCTTGATGACTATGTCAAATTTAAGTAAGAGAAAATGAAGAGTGTACACCTATCTTACCAATTCTGCCAAATCCTTACGGAGCACAGAAATGTCAACCGTCTATCACTGGGCTCACGTTACAATTATAAGAGGCTAGGTTATACATACAATTCCAATTTCAGAATCATTCTGCCTTTCTAAGTGGTTTCGTTTAAGAATAAACTTGATCTGTATATCCTGCGAGTACATCGCCTTGTATTTCTAACCTAAACCTTTATAAGAAATATATATTTCAGTTTTTTACTGGTTGTGGCCAGAACATTCGATTTTGAATTAACTAGAGGTCAACGAACGCATGTATGCAACGGGTATCACTACGATAACACTTCGATAGTGTTGAAAGAAAATGGAATTCCTAACTAAACGATCTACATGCAAGAGCTTCTTTATCTGTTTATATATCGTTACTCTCGTATATCGTTTCATATACAGCCTCAGCTGTGAACTGATATATCCTGAAATAGTTAAAGGAGCTGGCGGCCAAAAAGTGGAGGCGTATTTAAGTTGAGTCTCATAATAAATCGAATACATTTCGTGCACACAGCGGTACGGAATATCATACATATTACTAAAGCCCTACCCGAGTACTCGAAATTTGTACTTGTTTTCTCATTGACTTTTTAGAATTTGGGTAATTTTTTGTTTGTAAAAACAGACCGTGTGATGCGGACTTCTATTAATTAAAATTAAAACAAATTGGCAAAAACTAAGGCCCTCACTGTTCGGTCGCCAGCTCATTTAAGTTGTTCTCATATTTGATAAAGAAGTCGCTAAAAAGTAGGACAACCCTTTTAATCCAGAAATATGTTATTCTAAATCCCTGTTCTGTATTTGGTTGACTGCTAGATGACATCACAAAGTAAACATGCATTTCTTTGCTAAATAGGTTATGCAATAAAGGGGTATTGTCGTAAACTTCGCAGAGTTTATTTACCATAATTGTTTGTTTTTTTATTCATCGAGCTTTAAGTATAATCACCTTATTAATTTTGAACCTGAACCCTGTCATTAAAATAAACTATGAGATTTGTCTGCAAAAAGCGGCCTAAAAGAGTACTCCTTCAAGATTAAGAAGTCCCACAACCAAAAGTATCGCTAACGAAAGGGGGAGGGGAGGGGAGGGGAGGGGAGGGGGAGGGGAGGGGAGGGGAGGGGTTCTATTTTTATCTGTCGGAGAAATTTTAGAAATACAATTAGTGTGCCTCACAATTTTCTCGATTGCTTAGCCGTCCGTCGGCAGGCGGTGCACTTAGTCGGACAAATCCTGGCGCCACTCCGGCTGCATGCATCGGGATGCTCCCGGTTTGAGCAAAGAGCTTCTACGTAGAAGCTCTTTGGTTGGAGCTGGGTACAATCTGATAATCACGTCATCCCGTAAAACCCAATTTACTCTTGTCCATATTTTAGTGAACACCACCAATCAGCGCTTTGTAGTGCGTCCAATCAGTCACAGACAGACCGTTAATTGCAGCCTAATGACACTTAGGCTCAGACGATCAAGTACTATATCAAACTTGAAGTTGGCGGGAAAAGACAAATAAGCTAGCGGGAGATTGGGCTGACCTTGCCAGCCTGCTGCTCTGTTATCATTTGATGAATGACAAACTAATCGGAATTCCTGATCATTATGAGCTGGAGAACTTGGTGACTTCATTCACTAAATGACGTCACACCTGTGAGACGATGTAGGTCGCGTGCACGCGTTACATGCTGTATCGATACCTAAAGCAAACTCCCGCGGAATGTAGACGCATACTAATGTACAAGTGTTGAAACTTATTATTGACAGTGGCGTGTTGAAACTTATTATTGACAGTGGCGCCGCCAGAACAAATTTATTGGGGGCATAAATGAAATTGTATTTAGAAGTGTGTACGCCTTTAATGTAACTGCGTACGTCATAACGGCGTGGGGTCCAGGGGCTCGCCCCTTGGTGGGATCCAGCCCTGCGTTTTTCGTAGTTTTAGCGGCAGGAAATTGCCTAAACATCATGTTAAACTTTACACATTAAAACCATTTTTAATTTGTGAAATTTTAGGATTAATGAAGAGGTCCACCCAATCATAAGAGAATTTGGCAATATCTATCAACTTGAACTTCACGCTATTATGACATCGATGGGTGACCAGTTGGTGCAGCTAG
>JAIGNY010000415.1:5000-163434 GCA_020152595.1 Chiridota heheva | reverse complement strand
GGAACATTTGATAAAGTCTTCTTCTGTTAAATTCAACAGACTTATGCAATGCTTTTTTCTTGAGTATAAATCTATAGGACTACTTGACTTTATATACACTGCAGTGTTTTTGGCCCTGAGTTGATGGTAAAAATTTCCAATGCAATTCATTCTTGGTGAACCCCCACTTTATGTTAAAATTAAAAATAGCCAAATTAAAAATTTTTTTATATTTTTTGTTTTGGGGTTTTCTACGGATAAAGGGGTTTAAGTTTATAACACCTATATGGCGCATTATCTAAATAACTTATTCTAATCCCCTTACAAAATATATATAAAGAAAAAAAATACAAATATAAATAAGATAAAACATATAAATAAGATAAGCATGAATTAAAAGAAAACAAAGAACAAAAAGTTATGAAGAGGACGAAAGCACAATAAAATGATTGAGTCTTAAAAAAGGTGTGGAATTTTTTAAAGGGATTGAGAGATTTATTGAAAGAGATAAATCATCCAAATTTTGGGCCAAATATTTGCAGGGGCGATCGCCATGTTAATTTTTAATTTTTGGAACATAAAGGATGGGGTGGTTTTGAGAGCAAAGGGGGTAATGTTTGTTTATATTAAAACATGTCGGTCAAATATAATGGGGCCATGTTAGGGGGTTTTAAAATGGTATTACTTTTTTAATTTAATTCTATACAGACAAAACCCAACATATTTTGCAGTAGATAAAGTGATTGCTTTTGTGACGAGCCTTGCAGCATAATTTGAAACCCGAATTTTTTCACTGTAACACCTGGCACTTCCAAGAAGGACATTGCAAAACAGCAGTTTGCACAAGTACTTTTACAAGTGATTTGCAATTTTGTCTAGAAACTTCTATGGTAAAAGGGCCACCCCCTTCCAAATGAAGGACCTTTTCTTGTCCTCATGGAAGCAAAAGATCATACTAGGTTAATTGGGAATGTTCAGAAAGGTTTTCCACCCAAAGACAATGTAAACAAATTTAAGAGTGACGTTACAAGTGGTTTAATACCATAGCAACCAAAGTCACTATTTCATCCCAAGATTTTAGCATATATTTGGAATATTTGCAAACTTTGCTCTTGAATGTTGTTGTAGTATTCTATAAACCATTATGCAATATATTTCTTGGTCTCTTTTATTGCACCAAATTAACTCTAAATGCTGGTTGCTAGGGGAATACTGATATAGCACCTAAAACTGCATTTTTTAATTTCCATTTATTTAAATATTTAATAAGGAATTTTGCATATCAAAATGGAATTCTTGATATCTAAATGGATTTTTGATATCCAAATAGATTTTTGAATGTCCAGCATTGAATTTCAGATATCTCCACACAACAATATTGGCGGGCCGGGCGGCGGATATCAGCAATTATTCCTCAAATATCCAAAATTGATTCATCGTTAAAACGGCGTTCCATACGCCATGACATCTTATTAATATATACATGAAATTATAAATTCAGTTCGTTTTGTGCCCCTCTGAGCAGGTTCGAATGTTATTCTGAATGCAAAATTCAACAACTGACACACACAACAACAAAGGGAAATGCGTATGAGAATTGTTGTAGGCTCTATGTAGACCAACGGCGGCAACACACATATACGGGAAAATTGTTTATAAATCTCAGCCAAATAATTGCATACTTTTATGCAAATTCTGTGCTGTATCGCAAGGTGACATTGGTACTTTTTTTTCTATAATTCCTTTGCTTTTTAAATGTCTGTCATAAGTTGAGGCGGTGCAACAAATTCTGACCAAGCATTTCCAAGTCTTTGCCATACCCAGGCTGCAATTCACAAATGTGTGTGTGTGTGTGTGGGATGGGAGGGGGAAGTGGATGGCCTCTTATCCAAAAGGTGGGGCCAAAGAGGCACATTTTCTACAAATTGTTTTGTAAAGCATTAAAATTCTGTTGAAAGGAGGGAACATAATCTCTGCCACACTTCCTCTTCCCCACCCCTCTCCCCGGAATTAATTACGGCCCTGATCATACCTCTAATTATATTCTAGCAGGAATCAAGCTTTCCATGATTTTAGTGACAAAGATTTAGGAAAGAATTTGAAAATAATTTCATCAAGATTTTGAGCTTGTTTGCCCAGTGGCAGTCACACGTCACAAAAAATTGCATGAATTTAAAATTGATGAAACTGTTGCCATAACTCAAAAAACTTTCAAAGTTCAAACATATATAAATCAAAGACCTTAAAGGGGTGTTGAGCTTATAAAGGACAATGCAGATGGATATTCAGTAACAGGGAGAAAGAAAATGCACCTCCCAATTTAAAACACAAGATCACTTTATAATCTATTATCCAACATAATCTCCTCACATGCCCTAATCAACGACATTTGGCACATTTCTACTCGCAGCGCCTCACAAATATTTACAAGTTGTGCATTTAACGTCACGCGTATAAACCATTACGCATAAGTACGTACGTACGCATGATTCACCAAATCCAAATTTAAGTTTACGGTCAGATGGCCGAACGGGAAGATTATACAGTGAAGTACCAAGTCTGTGAAGATTTTATTCTGAATATGTGTACAGGAGGTATAGCAAACCTGATTTGATTTCCGCTGGCTCCATTTAATGAAATTCACGGAGAAATTAAACAATGAAGTCGAGGTAACACAATTTTACGTTGTTCTTAATTGCTGCAGTTTAGTACCTAATCAAAGGGGGAATTTATATAAATTCTCCAGTTTAAACTAGTTTTTATAATTATATATAGCCAGGCTATATGACATTAAAGACTAATGTTTAACGTTAGATCATGAATTACAACTGTTATATTCCTATATTTTTTTATATTTTTTATATGTATTAAGTATATAGGCCTAGGCAACTTACAGTAACGTTAGGCCTAACGTTACACTGTACCTAAGGCTCAACACTGACTCTCGGAGTACGAGTTATGCAAGTGCAAAAGTCTTTCAATTTTTAATTTTAGTGTAATGATACTACTGAAATATTTGATACAGCTAGTTCTTGGCCTATAACTGTAGGTCTATGTGGGTATTAAACGAGTAAATATTTGAGTGTCCGGGATGACGTCATGAAACGTGCGTAAATCTGAAACAACCTGGTGAAAACAAATCAGTTTACTATACAACCAGTTTGAAAATTATCAGTCAAGCATTTATAGGGCCTAAAGCTCTAAGTTTGCTTTGGGGGTTTTTGGCATGGAATCGTTGCAAATTTAGATGAAATATCGTAGAATAGACCATTTTGAAGAGAAATTCATTGTACGTAGGCTAAAGCGTGTTGCTCACTGACAAAGAGTCCTGAATGTTCAAAGTGTCTGGATGACTGAATACTTGAATTGGGTAAATCACAACTGCAATATACAATACAGGTTCACTATGAATCTCACTGTAAGAGACAGCGAAGTTCTATGTCAAATTAACCTGAATTCTCAGGTGACTCTTCACATTTGACCTTAAAGTGCGCTGTACCTGGCGCACTGCCAAGGGTTTTTAACAAAATTTGTCTTACTTTTTAAAATAACACTAATGCATTATGCATTAGTTCTGATAGTATTCTATTTATAATTTATATAAAGTCAATGATACAGGAATACACAAAGCAATATATAGAGATGCAGCAAAGAAACATTATTTAGGCATTTCAATTCTTCACTACATCAACTCTATCATAATGGCTTTATTATATCGTTTGTCCAAGGTAATCTTAGACTTAAAGTGTCTTTAAGTGTAATTGTTTCAAAGTTATTTAGTTTTTTATAGGCCATAATATGTAAGATTTTATTTGCATTTTTAGGTAAATAATGCATTGTGTGTCCTGTTTGCCAACGCAAATCACGCAAGACTTTTTTTATATATATTTTTTTATGCTAAGGTAGATATCTTATTGCCATGCCAGTACGCCATATAAGATCCATCTACTTTTCCCGCTGCCACACGCCAAAGAAATAAGTATTTTTACACCAAAGATGTTCGTGTCTTAGTGCACGGAATGCAGACTAGCCACCTCAGAACTTCGGAAGTGTGCTGTAAAGTTATGGTTGATGATTCCGACGCTTAATTTCCCATTCATAACCCTGAAATAATGACACAATTCTTGTCCGATTTCATTGAAATTGATATTTCTACCTCGGAAGTGGGCTACACAGCGCAGACATTATCAAAACGATTGTATTAAATAATACTCTCGTTTATTTAAAAGAAAACAATAAACAAGAGTTGTATTTGGATTTCAACATAACAATATCACCAGTTTGATGTAAGGCACTCCTACTTTTAAACAGCTTCTTGAATTTTATGACCTTTTTATGTGTGGTTCCAGACTTGTACACGCTAGTGAGATAATTATTTCACTGAAAGTCGTGCAGCTATGCAGCACCTGCAATACTGCATGGCTCGTGTATATGCATAGTACACATTCGTGTAATCTACAGGCACTTTCTAAAGCAGCCATGTTCCTGTACCATCGGGCACTTTAAATATGGCATAGCATTGTCTCCTGCACTTGTATGTTCACTGTACAGGAATTCTTGCATGATCTGGAGCATCGTAATTTTTCAAGAATAAACTTAGGGCTGCATGGGGCTATGCGCGATAAATTCAGTATGTCTAGATTGAAAATTAGTTTTATGGCTTCATCTCTCAGAGTTTTACTCTAAACTATTTACACTCATTAAAATGGCCTTAAAAATTAAAATAGAGCAATGTAGGCCAGTACAATAGCTAAAGGTAAAGAGGAATCTCTTCCTCAGTTCTTTAAAATTTGCAGTGTACTACAGCTACTAGTAAGACATTGTTGTTATGAGGTTCAGATCTAGACATTGCAATCTCAGTGCTCACGATATCAAGGAATTATTTTTCTGATTTCGGTATAGAAGCTAGACAAATGCGTATCAAATATAAAATTGGTTCTGTTTTCGGTTTCTGATCCTCCATAATCATTTAAAACCCCACATCAATTTTACTTTCAGTACATATCATACTTTAATGTATAACCTCATCAATGTTTTGTTTCCAGCCATTGATCACAGTAGAAATTGCAAAATTTTGCTCATGTTGACTTTCGATAACAACTGATAGACAACCATCTTCTTAAGCTTGAAGAGTGTTAACCAGCACAAAAGAAGCTGGATCCTTTATATCTACAGTAAGTATGGACACAATTAACATCTACATGTATATCAATGGCCGAGTGTGGTAATCACTGTTGAAAGCTACTGTAGTCTTTTTGTGTTGTCTGACATTGCTTTTGAATGTCTCAAATTTTGAGAACAGGAGAATCAAGATAATTTATGCTTTTGAATATACAGTACAGGTAGTCGTGTATTCTAAATTTCTTCACAGATTATTTTTTTCTTTGTAAACTGCAGTCACTGTTTGTAATGTATACCTGATATTTTGTGTAAATCAAATTCTTTAATACATATTTTATGTACGTACCCATGCACAAGTTGGTTTAAATATATTTTCTGAAAAAATGAATTGATTTAAGAAGTAACCAGGAAGGGATTGATTTGTAAAACTAAAAATGTGTAATTCTTTTTTTAATCAAGCTTAACTTGTGCAGTAGTGTATCTGTTTATTAAAGAACATTTTAAAGACGGAGGCTCGTCTAAATAAAATTGTGTGATGAGAACATTTACGTCACTTCCGGTTGTGTGCCACGCAAGATCCATGTACTGTCTGTTTGTACAGTCAAGATAGTGGAATGTTTTGTGTGTGAAGTTCATGCAGTGCATAAACGTTACGATTAACTTTTTTCTTTAACGTGTTTTTAGAAAGAAAAAGTGAAAGTAAAATATTAGTAAGATAATACTACAGTAGTAGTCACTAGATTTGGAATTACTGTAAAAGAAAAAGATAAAACAAAAATTGAAACAATTGATCTACCAGGGCTCGAACTCACGTCATTGGTTTGAAAGAACCGAAACCCATTTCCCTAACCAACTGGGCTATCACATGTGTAGTTCTAACCAAGTTTTCAATTAATATATACTTGAAATAAGAGCTAACAAATTGTGCAGTAAATGTTTGAAACTTCAAACAATTTGAATAGAATTCTAAATATTGTGTCCATAAATGATTTTGCCTCTTTTTTAAGTTTGAGTGGCCATTTGTCTTTATTCTGTTACCTACTTCTGATATGTTCATACTTTGTGACATTCTTTTTAGGTCATCACACACACAATACTTTGGTACCTGTCATAGGATACAGTAAACTAGTTCTGCAAAAACATTCCTGAAATTTATTGTTATTTTCCATTTGTTTTAGCTACTTGCTGTGCACATGCTTGCTAAATAACCTTTCTTAAAAAAACCACAGTAGTCAATTTGCATTATCTTAGTTAAGACGAAGTCATAATCGTTTCAAATCATGCAGTTTTCCCTTTTGCTCAGTATTTTAGTGGTAGAAAAGTAAGAAATTTCTGTTTTCCTTTGAATTTTTACAGACAAAGCTGTGAAATCAATACACCCACCCGTTGAGCAGATGCTTTCACCAATTTCCTCTGTTGCAACATAAATGGCACCCGACGTGGAAGACAGCACAGCATTTATAACATCACATAGCTACACTGGAATGGCCGGGTGATTTGGGGACAGGGGCCCTGACTATGGTCAACGTTCCACATTTTATCAGGATTGGCTACACTGGACCGGCTTTGGGTAATTTGGGGGGGACAGGGGTCAACATTTACAGTTTTATGGCGGTAGATAATATAAGCAAATTTTGATATGTTAAAAGATCTAATGAATGGTACTTCTTCAATGCTGTCGCCAGAGAGTGGTTTTTAGGTAGATGAAATAAAAGAAACCTATAGTGGTGTATTCAGTGAGGATCCAGGAGGGCAACTTACCCTGGCAAAATTCCATCTGCAGTATAAGTAGCGGGATATACTAGTATACAATATGTTATGCATATTCGAGCAATAAACTGTTAAAGTTTAAAAGGTTAAATATCGCCCAAATTCAGTTGTTGATGACTTATTTAGATATCACCCCATTGAGTGATGACTTCTAATTTTCGTGAGAACATTTTGAAACCAAGCTGAAACTACCATTAACGTCAGGTGATGAGAGTTTACTTTAATGCACGTGGTAGTATAGTACAACCTAAATGTATATTGGTTATTCGCGCGGATAGTAAATCGGCGAGGAAATAGGCTTGCTGTATTCGCACGGATGAATTTTGATTAAATCATCAAATCCTTCCTGCTGTTCCGCATTAGGCTGTTAGGCGGCCTATGGTGGTTTCATATTCGTAGGAAGGATTTTTAGTGAGTGTACGAAAGTTTCAGAGCTCGCCTATCGACCTTCAATCTCACCTAACCCCCTTCCCATCCCAACACCGAAAAATAACAATGATAAATTAATAATGATAATGATAATAACATTTTTCAATGCTTTGCAGTTATTACGATAAGTTGCTCATACATCATACTCTTGTTTAAAAAGAAAAAAATCATTAAAAAGTTAAATGATGAAATCAAAAGCATTTTGCACAGTTACATCTTTGGGAAATGTTACTTTTTGTTTCGAGTTCGTAGTTCGTAGACCTGCATATCTACGTAGACCTATATATTCTATATATATCTTTATATATATCTATATATATATATATATACATCTATATATATATCTTTATATATATATATATATATATATATATATATATATATATATATATATATATATATATATATATATATATATATATATATATATATATATATATATATATATATATATATATATATATATATATATATATATATATATAAATATATATATATATATATATATTATATATATATATATATATATATATATTTATATATTTAGCAGGTTGTAATCACATTTTGTATCACGTTCATGGCTGACAGTACTTATGTTAGAAAAAAGGAGTGTATGAATGGTTTCCTCTTGGGAGGATGGAGGCAAGAAAAAGGGGAAGGGGGCAAGAACCTAAAAACTTGTCGGCAGCACTTTTGTGTGTTGGGTATGATGACGATTACGTGACGATAGATACCACGAAATGACGTTATTATTATTATAATTATTAATATTATTATTGTTATTATTATTGTTATTTTTATTTTTACTATTATTATTATTATTTATATTATTATTATTATTATTTTTATTATTATTATTACTATTATTTTATCATCATCATTATCATCATCATTATCATCTGTCAGAAATTGACCATTTTACCGTTTGACCGTTCTCAAATCTGAAGCATCAATACGCATCTGTATGCAAATTTGTGATGTTTTTTGAGTCATCATCATACACTTCCAAACCAAACCAGTTGCGTGGCTGGGGGAAACCACCTCTCACCTCCCCCTCCCTCCCTCTTCCTCCACCCGGCCGGAAATTTCCCAAAACTCGGAAAAAATTGCAGATTCCAAATTGTTAAATATAAACTCAGTATGTTTTTGGTAATCCTGATCGAAGCAATTGTTTTTAGTAAAATTCACTTCAGCCATTCAAAAGGATCACAAAATTTGCGAAAATGTATAAATTAGTCCAAGAGTTACAAATTACCATGTTTTTGTTTAATATATCCGACTAAAGTAAAACATACTTGGAAAAAAATACTGAAAGTTAGCCTAAGAATATCATTAAACATAAAATAGGTATAAATTGATGGAAATTTGACTTTTCCTAAAATTTGAACAAAATTTCTCGACAATTAAAAACAAATCCTGAAAATGAAGGAAATATTTCGAAAATTTAACATAATTGAAATTGAATGATTTTACCTAACAACAAAATTTGCGTAATTGCAGTAGGCTACATGAACATTCAGTTCCAGCCATTCAAAAGGATCACAAAATTTGCGAAAATGTATAAATTAGTTCAAGAGTTACAAATTACCATGTTTTTTGTTTAATATATCCGACTAAAGTAAAACATACTTGGGAAATACTGAAAGTTAGCCTTAGAATATCATTAAACATAAAATAGGTTTAAATTGATGGAAATTTGACTTTTCCTAAAATTTGAACAAAAATTTCCCGACAATTAAAAACAAATCCTGAAAATGGAGGAAATATTTCGAAAATTTAACATAATTGAAATTGAATGATTTTACCTAACAACAAAATCTGCGTAACTGCGGTAGGCTACATGAACATTCAGTTCCAGCCATTCAAAAGGATCACAAAATTTGCGAAAATGTATAAATTAGTTTAAGAGTTACCAAATTACCATGTTTTTGTTTAATATATCCGACTAAAGTAAAACATACTTGGGAAATACTGAAAGTTAGCCTTAGAATATCATTAAACATAAAATAGGTTTAAATTGATGGAAATTTGACTTTTCCTAAAATTTGAACAAAACAACAAAATCTGCGTAACTGCGGTAGGCTACATGAACATTCAAATGTCAATGCATTGGTCATGTATGATTGCAGATTTGAGATTTGTTTGCCCCACCTTCCCCCTGCACGGACATATACGGGGTCCGTGAAAAATATAGCATTATACCTATATACCATTAGGAACCGCAGGTCCCGCTTCCCCCGGCCAGTAGGGCCCTAGCTACGCCACTGCTGGATACCGCGTTGCTATGGTGGGTGTGGCCTATTTCCGGTACTTAGTGAGGTCAATTGCTGGATCTTTCAGTAAAGTAGCTGGGTCCCAGAATGGTGGGCTGTTTTAAACAAACATCATTTCGAGTAAAACTTAGGTGCTAAAGTTGAACTTTATGGTAACGTCGAAGGAAACCAAGTTTAGGTCATTTCTTTTAGTTCGAGATATGTCTGTAGATTAAATATGATCTTTTAAAAACTTTCAATAAAATAATTAGCCCTCAAATGAGGATGAAGATATATAAAGTATTAAATGAAATATAAAATATGGCTTCAAAACAGACATCAGACATTTAAATTGTCTTTGAGCCATTCAAAGAATTTAATTTTTCTATTAAGAAACTTAAAGGTTAGTTCAGTGGTCAAGCATGTCCATCTTATATGAAAGAGGACTTCAAAAGAAACAAAATAGTGAAAAAGCATTCAAAAATTATATTCCGTTCAGGAGATATTCAAGTTTAAAGTTTGTATCATTTCTGTAGAAACGACTGAAATCAGACTAGGTGTGACGTGACTGCCTCAGATTCCTCAAAGTCTATGTATTTCAAAGAAATTGTATTTAATTTGTCATTATTTAAATTAGTTTTCTTCAAACTTTCTTCAGGTGGTATGTTAAAAATACCCTTTCTAGATTCAGTTTTACTACTTTTTTGACATATCCTATGGTTTATAAGCCACAAAATCGAAGGGCAAAATATAATAGAATACATAAAAACTTTTGAGGAATCTGAGTCTATGACATCACAACAAGTCTGATTTCAGTAATTTTTATACAAATGTTACCAAACTTTAAACTTAAATATCTCCTTAACAAAATAAGATTTTTGAATGCTTTTTTCATTATTTTGTTTTTTTGAAGTTCTCCTTGCATATCAGATAGACTTGCCTGACCACTAAACTTATCATTTAATAATACCTGCAAACTCTTTCAAGTGGAGAGTAACTAAGCCCCAGAAAGAAGGGCATGCATGCACTATACACATTGTCCACTGAAGAAGAAAAACACACACACCTACACACACGCCCCCCCCTTCCCCCCACACACACAATAATATGCATCGTTGAGCAAATGGCAGAAAATGCGTCTATCGGTATTACTTAAGTTTTGCGCACCAGTTTCACACCCCTGTCGGTTCATTCATGTTTGTGGCTAATAAATCACTTTGCTAGACTCCACCCAGCATATAATAGTTGAACCCCAGAATTAGGTTTCTGGATAGTAATTTATAGGTAAGCCCCCAAACACACCCCTTGATCATGACTATATCTTATATATAATTAAATTTTGTTTTCTTCTTTGTGGTTGATAGTATATATGTGTGTGTATGTGTGGGTGGAATGGGGTTCGTGGAATCCATTTTGGCCTAAAATTTGACGAGAAATGTCTAACGGTTAGCTTAAAATGGTCTTGGAAAATTGCTCTTTTACTATTACCACTGTAATATTCACTGTATATAATTTGAGTATTAAACCATTTCTGCGAATAATGTGGATTCACACGCTACGGTGTACATGTATAGAGTATTATGGCTTTTTGGAAAGACTATAGCAAAGTGAAATATGTATTGCTTGGTACCCACACAATATGGTGGTGATTACGTTTGGTGCGGAAAAATGGTACCGATCAACCCCATATCTCACCGACTATATTATATTGGTCTTTTATTGGTGCCAGCCTACTGGTCTGGAAGATCCAATAGTCCGAAGAATCAATATTCCAAAAAGAATAGGTCCACTAGTCCGAAGCTTCACTAGTCTTAAGGCCCAATAGTCCGAAGGTCCGAAGGCCCAATAGTTCAAAGGTTCAATAATTCAGAAGGTATACCTAACCCTCGGACCTCATAACCTTCGGACTATTGGGCTTTCGGACTAGTGAACCTTCGGACTAGTGAACCTTTGGTCAATCGGACCAGTGGAATTTTTCTTTCGGACTATTGAACCTTCGACTAGTGGGCCTTTATTTCGGACTATTGAACCTTTAGACTAATGGGTCGTCGGACCAGTAGACGGACACCCTTTTATCAGTTTGTTGACTCCAGAGCAAAGGATATAACCTCCAATAATTAATAACCATTTCTCATTGGTTTTGAAAGCAAATATTACTCCAACAGTCGAACAATGATCTGATGATGGAAAATATCCTTTAGCAATACAGCGTCTTTCCTTTAATTGTTTGTATGCAGGGTTGAAAATCAACTAAGATTTACAATAACAGCCATATTGTGTTATTAACTTTAATTTGAACTTTTCTTTCTTAGGTTCAAGTTTTACCAGGCCGAAGAGTTTACAAACTTGGGGTGGTGTCACATATTCCATGATTTGCATCAATCTCGTCTATTTAGTCACGAAAATATATTTACGAAGAAATAATTTCAGGTCCAGTGAATATTTTTTTGCAATTATGCTAGACAGCTAGAAAATCAAAGGGGGTGGGGAAGGGATGGGTTATTTCAACTTCTCACAAAGGGAAATTTGGAGGCCCTAAACAAAAACAATGCGATATATTGCTATGGCACCAAAGGCCATATATCCTTACAGGTCTCAAAACTCTGGTAAATATTCTCGCTGCCTGCTCATGATATGTCACTACCTTTCCGCAATTTTAGCTAAACCATTTTGGAAAAACATACGTGGCTATGCAAGTTTTGTTAAATATTCTTTCCACAAAATTCACCATAAAAAATATTAATACGAAAAAACAGTGGGTAGAATTCCCCGTCCCAAATAATTCCGCCTTTATGTGAGTTTATGCGGATTTTCAGTGTAGTTTTAAAGGGAAATTTAGTGGGCGGACATAGTTCTTAAACTATCAGCCCTTCGGACTATTGGGCCTTTGGACTAGTAAATCTTCGGACTATGTCCGCCCAGTAAATATAGATCACCAAATTCTTGTCCTGAGAACAATCAAAAATTGCTTGACTGCTTTAGGAAAATTGCTTCTAGGAGAATATTGTTTTGGGCGACTTCAATTTTCCAGACATTGATTGGAATCTTTGTACTAGTGGTCCACATGGTAAAATTTTCTGGAAGTTGTATCCGACTGTTTTTTCACCCAGCATGTATTGGTTCCCACGCGTGGTAGTAATTGTCTTGATTTGATTTTCAGTAGTGAAGAAAGTAGGGTTAGAAATGTGCTAAGTATCGGTAAGGTAGGGTGTAGTGATTATGACTTCATTAGTTTTGATCTGTATTGTTTCACAAAGGTTTCTCAGCTAGTTTTAGATTTTAAGAATGCTGACTTTGCCGCACTACAAGATAATTTGTCATTCGATTGGACTTCTTTGCTATGTGACTTAGATCCTTCTAAATCATGGAATGTTTTCCAATCTAAAGTTTTAGAGGTGTGAATAGCTTTCTCCCATTAAAGAAAGTATGTAGGCGTAATCGGCCAGTGTGAATGTCTCAGGAGGTTTTGCGGGCTGTTCGGAGAAAGAAGAAGTTGTGGCGTTGTTATTATAAAAACAGTGGGTGTACCTGCGGAGCTTGCTAGGTATAAGGATCATGAAAAGTTCACAAAGGGTTTGATAAGAGATACTAAAGTGCTTTTTATATAAAAAAAAAGTCACTTCACTTTTAAATTGCTCAAAGCAATATATATATATATATATATATATATATATATATATATATATATATATATATATATATATATATATATATATATATATATATATATATATATATATATATATATATATATATATATATATATATATATATATATATATATATATATATATATATATATATATATATATATATATATATATATATATATATATATATATATATATATATATATATATATATATATATATATATATTTTAAGAAAAGTTCCATGCATTGGTTATTACAAACAAAACAAAATAGGAAAAATGACAATGTCTCTAGCCAACAGATTATTTTATAATAATCTGTTGGCTAGAGACATCATTTTTTCCTATTTTTGTTATATATATATATATATATATATATATATATATATATATATATATATATATATATATATATATATATATATATATATATATATATATATATATATATATATATATATATATATATATATATATATATATATATATATATATATATATATATATATGTATGTGTGTGTGTGTTTATATATGTAAATATGTATATATATGTATATATATATATATATATATATATATGTATATGTATATGTATATATATATATATATATGTATATGTATATATATATATATGCATATATATATATATATACATATATATATATATATATACATATATATATATATATATATATATATATATATATATATATATATATATATATATATATATATATATATATATATATATATATATATATATATATATATATATATATATATATATATATATATATATATATATATATATATATACAGAGAGAGAGAGAGATATAGATGTGTGTAGGTGTGTTTTGTGTTTTTTTAGATAATAAAACATTGTCCAAATAAACACCAAGATACTTAACATCGTTTACACAAGAAATACAGAATCATTCACATTCATGCAGTTTACATGAAGTTTATTAAAGAGAGATGACTTCGAGAACTTTTAAGGATAAAGTCATTTTTTGTATTGTTCATTTTAAGTCGATTTGTGTTCATCCAGGTCTTGACATCATTTACAAATCTCCATAGCTTGAACTGCACTTAGTTCCAAGTCAGTATTTCCTGGTTTAAAATTCAGATACAGGGCATGATCATCGGCATAACCCATGTCCTTTGGAAGGTGCTTGGAGATAGTTTTAAATAATGTACTTGCATAAACTGTACAGAGAACAGACCATGCACAGGATCCTTGAGGTACACCCTGATGAAGGTTTGATCTAGTGGACAGAGAGTCACCAACCTTAACACTTTGTGTGCGTGGTCTTAAGTAACAATCAAACCACGATTTAGCTTGACCCAATATCACCAAAGTTTTGATTAATGACGCTCAACAAAATGTCATGGTCCACTGTACCAAAGGCTGTGATAGATCCAGCATGGCCATCATCATTGTTCGAGTTATGCATGTTAGCAAGAATATTATTAGACACTAATGTAGTTTCCATACTAAAACCTTTCCTGTATGCTGATTGATGTGAAGGCAGTAAGTTGTTATTTTCCATGTGATCACATAATTCCACAGTTTTTTAAGCAATGGTGAGACAATAGCATGCTTCCAATGGTCACTGAAGCATCCCGAAATAAGACTTAAATTCACAATTTTAGTAATAACAGGAACAATGGAGTCGATGTGATCTTAATAAGCTTTGCTGGAAATGGATCAAGGTAACATTGGGTGTTTTTCGATTGTAAGATTATTTTTCTGATAAAATCTTCAAAAACTTTAGCAAATTGTTCCATAGTTTTACCACAGTAAGTAAAAGACGGTTGGTACACATCGTGCTGAGCAATGTCCTCAATTTTTCGTATAAAGAAATCACCAAATTTACCTGCGAGAACATCTTCATACTCATCAGGAAATTGATTAACTTTGGAGCGCCCGGTAAGATTATTCACGAGTTTGAATAACTTTTTGCTGTTACATCCGCACTCAGTAACCATATGGACAAACTTTGACTTGCTAACTGTTGCAAGCGGAAGCACTGCACTGATCATCCACATCCATTGGACAATTTAGCCTTGGTTGGTTCTAAATTATGTAATTGTCAATTGTGAAATTCTCATTGAAATGTATCATCATTACAACAATAGCATAACAAAGAGGCAAATAGATGTAGAAACGATCATCGTTTGGGATTTTCTGAATATCTGAAACATATTCAAATAAGCAATTCTTTGTAGATCATACACAAAAGATTACAACATTTTTGAGAAGCCCACAGTACTTCCCTCAAAGGGTCCCGGCGCAAGCACTTCAAGAGGGAGATGGGCGGAGGGGGCAACCTCTCCATATACCTTCTTATACATTTCGGTAGATTTTACGAAATGCGGGGGCTGGGTACAAGACTTTTGCCTGAGCACTTCACTCTCGCTGGCTTCGGGCCTGAAAGATAGGTAGAATGATACCTACAATCTGTTACAGACATCACAGATTGGCACTTGGGCCGATTCTCTACCCTAAATATTTAGTAGTGTGATGCTTGATGATTTCCTTTTTTATCTTTAACTGCCCCTTTCCAATGTATATTTTGGAATTTTAGCCTAATTTGAAGAAAGAAAAAAACAAAAACAAAAAAACAATGCTCAACATTGAATGGGAAGATGGAGTCGGGAGTAATGGCTTAAGATATTAAAGTATGGTATGAGACACTGAGGGTATTAAGGGAAATTATGCAAATGTGCTAAGAATAAAACAAATACTAATTAAAAATGATAGTACGGATCGAAGAACCACCAAGACAAGGTGCTGGTATTCATGATGTATAATAAGAATAGAAAAGTATATTAATAAATAGCTGTACCAGGGGCGTCACTATGTGGGTTTTGGGGTTGTGACACTCCCTCCCCCTGAGATATAAATTAGTCGGCAAATCAGCGACCAGTCGGCAAATCAACGACCCCAAATAAATCAGATAAAATAGAGGGGAGAAAATTAAGAACAATATTTTGGTTGACTATAGTTTATTGATAAACAAACAGACCAATCCATGAATTTAGTCAAACAATGGCTAGGCAAAGACGATTAGAGGGACCTTTGATCCCTAAGAACACAAAGAAGCATATGTATTTAATTTACTGAGACATGTAATTCGTAGGTTTTGAGCGACAGCGAAGTTTTAGGACGATGTTTTGTTTTACTATACTTGTGTGATTTTTAATTGTCGGGTGTGCTGGATCAGCAAGGCGGGTATAGACCGATATGTTGTACACACAAAACAAGAACATAAACCTAACTGTCGATATACCTGCTATATTTAGTTTTTTCTGGATTCGAGGCTGTACTCTTTTAACCAAGGGGGTTACAGGGATTGCAGCTTCGGCAAGTTAAAACTTCTTTTATTGAGAGCCACAAATATTTCATAATGCTGATAATGCATGCAGTGCGTAGTGTGGAGTGCAGTGTGTAGTGTGGTATATTCTTTTCGACATAAAATTTAAAAAATATACTACTAAACACACAAACTTTTCCTTCCTATCAATAGGAAACTTAAAGAATTTTGCTTGTATCAACTAAACAATAAATATCACGTATGCAGTGGCGTAGGAACCGAAGGCAATATTTTTTATTGGGAGCCAAGTACCACTCCCACCCTCCCCAATATAATAAAGGTCTATTTATTTTTGAAGAGTCACATTTCATGCATGGCTTCTTTTCTTCCGGAAATCAAATTTCGGGAAATCTAACCTTCAATTATCGTAAAGTTTCTTTCAGTTTCGTGAAACTTGTTTCGGTTTTCGTACAATTTCCTTCCTTTTTGAGACTTTACGAAAAGTTTCTATTAATTTTCGGGAAATTTCCTTCAAATTTCGTAAAATTTCCTTCATTTTCGGGACGCTTGCCTAATTTCCAATAATTTACGACTCCCGCCCCCTCCTTTTTTTTTCCAAAATAGATTTTGGACCGTGATAAGAGACTCATATATTTCTGTAGGTTTGTTGGGACAATTGATTAAATTCCCTAATTTTAAATATCTTCCTACGCCGCTAATATGATGTTGAACTTCAATGATCCCGTATAAACGATGGGTAGCTCTTTCTACAAAGATAACTCAAGAACGAACATTTGAAATTTACCACTCCAAATATCTAAATCACAAAGCTTTCGAGGGCTTTATCCCATGGACCGCTAGGGGCCCCTATAGGCGGCCCCTTAAAACTCCACGCCGCTAAGCTTCGCGCTACCCGCTCGCACTGACGCCGCTGGCGCCAGCTAACATACATACAATTTATCGCTAATTTTAACTAGTTCTCTCCCCGTCCCTCCTCCCTCCTCAACCAAAGTACCCTAGCTACACCCCTGAGCGGTACCAATTTTCACGAAGTGTTCCAACGAATTTTGTCAAAGATTGTTGTGAACTTAAATAATGTTATTAGAAATTTACAAACAGGATAGCAATTGCACGCATTTCTTGTTATCTGATTCATAGTTTATTTGCCCACAAAAAAATCACATTTGCCTTGAGCTGATAATTTGTTTTGTTGGAGACTTGTTTTACCGCAAAAAGTCTTATTTGGCCGGGAGAAGAAAAAGTCTTATTTGGCTTAATTTTGGACTTTTCTCAAAAGATTTAAAAGATGTCATGCCTGCCAAGCCTTTTAAAGGTGCGATATCGGCATTAGGACATTCAATTATAATTTTTGAGATTTCAACCAACAGCTATGCGCAGCTCTTTCGATCATATTTCGTTCTATGTTTACAATACAGCAAATATTTCACATAAAAGTTGCTGTGGCCATGCATCCATGTGGCCGAATGGATAAGGCGATGGATTTCCGATTTGCTTTTGTGCCAAACGTAATTAAACGAGTTCGTATCTCGTCAACGTAATTTGAATTAAAACATGGAGCTATTAACAGATTAACTGACTTATGTTCAAATGTTCCAAATAATTCGTAAAGCGCCATTATCCACAACGGACTTATGTTCAGCGGCAGAAAGAAAATGTTTCTGCCTAAAAATGAGTCTTGAGCCTTCGTTAAAAAACATTGACATTGAGAGAAAGTTTGATATTAAGTGACAAGGAATTCCATCAAACTGGTGCAGCACATGTGAAGGAGTGACGACCAAAAGATTGAAGTTTCCATTTTGGCGTGTGGAGAATATGTTTGTTCAATGAACGTAGATTTCGTGAAGATGATTTGAAGTGAATGACATTAGCCAGATATTTAGATTCAAGTTTATGGATAGAATGAAAGTAGCTTGAATTCAAAGCCAATGGAGTTTCTTTAATACAGGGGTGATATAGTCAAACTTATTTGAACGGGTTACAATTCTGGCAGCAACATTTTGAGCACATTGGAGTGGAACAATTTGAAAGTCGGGCAGCCCAAATAGCAGAGAATTTACATAATCCAATTTTGATGAGACAACAGCATGAACAGGTGCTTGACAAGATTCCTTGGTGAGGTGTTTTCGGATATGGCCTATTTTACGAAGATTGAAGTAAATTTACCTACAAGTGTTGGAAATGTGCTCTTTAAAAGAGTATGTAGTCGAAAGTGACTCCAATATTTCGTGCAGAATCTGTTGGCTTGATAGAACTTGATTTAATGTTAATAGAGTTGAAAGAAAATGGAGAACGATCACATTTGAAATGAATGAATGAGTAGTACTTTAATTTTTGGATTATTAAGTTGAAGCTTGTTTCGAGTCATCCAGTTAAATTCAGTTAATATCCCCTTGATTAACATCATGACGAATTTGTACATCTCTGTTCAACTCGGCCCGTCGGTCATGTATACCGACCAAGGGTGGATCCCTTTTGGACTTTTCACCAATATAATTTATAACACTAAAACCATATTATGTCACACAACTAACCGTTTTCAGTATTAAACTTATATCATTTCTATTTTTTTTTCATCTATGATGATTGGTATTTATTATTTTATATTCATTGGTGACAGTCTGGCAGAGTTATCCATTTCTTATTATTTGCTTTATGGTAGCGAATTAACAACATTTTGAACGGTTCGGGGGCTTCGTCCCCTGAACCCCATCCGGGGGCTTCGTCCACTGGACCCCATTCGAAGGCTTGTTCCCTGGGACCCCATTCGGGGGCTTCGTCCTCTGGACCCCATTAGGGGATTCGTCCCCTGGACCCCAGTCGAGGGCTTTGTCCCCTGGATCCCATTCGGGGGCTTTGTCCCCTGGACCTCATATGCAAACTTCTTTTACATGAATAAGTTCTCGAAAACAGAAGTATCTAGTAAATTTGTGCAAAATGATTTGTAACAAACATTATTCGGGGATCCTGCAGCGAATCCCTTTTGAAGATATATTTATTTGTCTCCTGAAAATGATATTAAGAGGACGCCCCCATGACATCCCTATCAATTTATTGATCTTCTTATTTGCGCAAACCTTTGATATGCAATTGAAATGTTTCATGCTGTTTAGTTTCCAAAAATACCTTTGAAATGTTTCAAACTAATCAAACTATCTCTAAAATCTCACTTCATTTTAACAGTTTTAAATTGATCTTTACATACAATTTAAAAACCCTTCTAAAACATTTTGTGCTTCGGCTAAAAATTGTGTTTCACAAGCGGGAAAAATTGCAATGTTAAATGCTGAATTTAGTTTCTCAAAGTTCAAGTTGCTCCAAGTCTCTAATTTTTGGGTACATCCTTTAATTTTGGGGAAGTTTCATTTATTTGTGGAAATTTTCTTCACTTTCCTGGAAATGTCCATCATTTTTCGGACAGCTTTCGTCAAGTTTTGGAACAATTTCTTTAATTTTTGCAAAATTTTCTTTAATTTTTGAGTAATTTTTTTCAATTTTCAGAAAATTTCCTTTAATTATCGGGAATTTTTGCTAATTTGTGGGTATTTTCTGCCAATTTTGGGACATTTTTAAGATAACATAACAAGATTACGGGCTAAGAAGGGATAGTTCCCTTATAAAAAGCCCACCAAAAGCCCACCACCACCACCAAAAAAAAGAAAATCAAATACGCCCAGAGTTAGTAAAGAACTTATCAATGTTGACTTTAAAATTGTGAACAGAATTGGAGCTATCTACGCACTCAGGCAAACCATTCCACTCATTAACAACTCTTTGCGAAAAGCTAAAACGCCGAAAATCTATCCGTGAGAACTCTTTGGTCAACTTGAAACTGCTACCACGTGTCACATGAGGATTAGCTGAAACATGCAAGAAATAACAGGAAGTCAAAGCATCACCCCCAGATAGGAATTTAAAAACCTGAATCATATCGCCACGTACTCTTCTCAACTCAAGCGTGGTCAAACCAAGAATTCGCAACCTAGATTCATAAGAGAGATTCAGCTACTTCGGGAATAAGTCTAGTGGCTCTTCGCTAAACCTGCTCCAAAATAAACTTATCCTTCTCATAAAAGGGACTCCAAGCCTGAACAGCATACTTTAGGTGAGGCCTGACTAACTGTTTATATAAATTAAGAACAACCTCTCTACCAAGAAAAGCATCCTATTTTCCCTTGCAGCGGCTAAAGCACACTGTTCAGAAGGCTTCAGATTGCTAGAAATGACAACACCTAGATCCCTTTCTTCATCAACACAACCATGATTTAAACCATTCATGCAGTAATCAAAAGCCAAATTGCTTTGACCAAAATGAATAACTTTGCATTTATCAACATTGAATGATATCTGCCATGTTTGGGACCAAGAAACCAACTTATCCAGAATAGTTTGCAAACGTGAAGAATCCCTAGCATCTTCAACAATCCTGTACAGCTTAGTACCATCAGCAAATTTACAAATCCTGGAGCCCAGGGAAACATCAATATCATTAATGAGGATTAAAAAAAGAAGCGGACCCAATACAGAACCCTGAGAAACACCACTTGTAACCTTCTTCCATGGAGATACTTCACCATTAACAACAACTCTTTGTGACCTGTCAACTGACCAAGAATATATCCAACTGGCACACTTTCCCTCGACACCAAGCGCTCTTGTTTTCATCATGAACCTGCCCAATGGAACCTTATCAAATGATTTTTGGAAATTTGAATATATAATATCCACATTATGACCAGAATCAACTAGTTTAGTAACATCATCAAGAAACCAGTAAATGATCTAGTACAAGATCCTTAGCAATGGACTCCATGACATTGCACACAAGACTAGTAAGACTCACTGGCCTATAGTTAAGTGCAAACTGTTGTCACCCTTTTCAAAAATAGAAGTGACATTTGCAATTCTCCAATTAATAGGAACAACACCAGCACCAAAGCACTTTGAACAAATAATACTCAGGGGAACAGAACTTACAGAAAGAACACTTCTTAGACGCTACATCAAGTGAAAAATCAACATGATCCTTAATAGATACTGGAGAGTGTACACTAAGATACTCCACAACATCATCAGCAAGGGACTCCTTAGTAAAAACAGATACAAAGTAGTCATTCAAAACCTCAGCCATATCCTTATCACTATTGATAGTAACACCATCATTACCCTGAAGGGGACCTACAACCTCTTTGGGGTTTTTTTTGCTTTGAGCAAATTTAAAAGTGAAGTGACTTTTTTTTTATATAAAAAAGCACTTTAGTATCTCTTATCAAACCCTTTGTGAACTTTTCATGATCCTTATACCTAGCAAGCTCCGCAGGACACCCACTGTTTTTATAATAACAACGCCACAACTTCTTCTTTCTCCGAACAGCCCGCAAAACCTCCCGAGACATTCACACTGGCCGATTACGCCTACATACTTTCTTTAATGGGAGAAAGCTATTCACACCCTCTAAAACTTTAGATTGGAAAACATTCCATGATTTAGAAGGATCTAAGTCACATAGCAAAGAAGTCCAATCGAATGACAAATTATCTTGTAGTGCGGCAAAGTCAGCATTCTTAAAATCTAAAACTAGCTGGAGAAACCTTTGTGAAACAATACAGATCAAAACTAATGAAGTCATAATCACTACACCCTACCTTACCGATACTTAGCACATTTCTAACCCTACTTTCTTCACTACTGAAAATCAAATCAAGACAATTACTACCACGCGTGGGAACCAATACATGCTGGGTGAAAAAACAGTCGGATACAACTTCCAGAAAATTTTTACCATGTGGACCACTAGTACAAAGATTCCAATCAATGTCTGGAAAATTGAAGTCGCCCAAAACAATATTCTCCTAGAAGCAATTTTCCTAAAGCAGTCAAGCAATTTTTGATTGTTCTCAGGACAAGAATTTGGTGATCTATATTTACTGGGCGGACATAGTCCGAAGATTTACTAGTCCAAAGGCCCAATAGTCCGAAGGGCTGATAGTTTAAAGAACTATGTCCGCCCACTAAATTTCCCTTTAAAACTACACTGAAAATCCGCATAAACTCACATAAAGGCGGAATTATTTGGGACGGGGGAATTCTACCCACTGTTTTTTCGTATTAATATTTTTTATGGTGAATTTTGTGGAAAGAATATTTAACAAAACTTGCATAGCCACGTATGTTTTTCCAAAATGGTTTAGCTAAATATTGCGGAAAGGTAGTGACATATCATGAGCAGGCAGCGAGAATATTTACCAGAGTTTTGAGACCTGTAAGGATATATGGCCTTTGGTGCCATAGCAATATATCGCATTGTTTTTGTTTAGGGCCTCCAAATTTCCGCTTTGTGAGAAGTTGAAATAACCCATCCCTTCCCCCACCCCCTTTGATTTTCTAGCTGTCTAGCATAATTGCAAAAAAATATTCACTGGACCTGAAATTATTTCTTCGTAAATATATTTTCGTGACTAAATAGACGAGATTGATGCAAATCATGGAATATGTGACACCACCCCAAGTTTGTAAACTCTTCGGCCTGGTAAAACTTGAACCTAAGAAAAGAAAAGTTCAAATTAAAGTTAATAACACAATATGGCTGTTATTGTAAATCTTAGTTGATTTTCAACCCTGCATACAAACAATTAAAGGAAAGACGCTGTATTGCTAAAAGGATATTTTCCATCATCAGATCATTGTTCGACTGTTGGAGTAATATTTGCTTTCAAAACCAATGAGAAATGGTTATTAATTATTGGAGGTTATATCCTTTGCTCTGGAGTCAACAAACTGATAAAAGGGTGTCCGTCTACTGGTCCGACGACCCATTAGTCTAAAGGTTCAATAGTCCGAAATAAAGGCCCACTAGTCCGAAGGTTCAATAGTCCGAAAGAAAAATTCCACTGGTCCGATTGACCAAAGGTTCACTAGTCCGAAGGTTCACTAGTCCGAAAGCCCAATAGTCCGAAGGTTATGAGGGTCCGAGGGTTAGGGTATACCTTCGAATTATTGAACCTTTGAACTATTGGGCCTTCGGACCTTCGGACTATTGGGCCTTAAGACTAGTGAAGCTTCGGACTAGTGGACCTATTCTTTTGGAATATTGATTCTTCGGACTATTGGATCTTCCAGACCAGTAGGCTGGCACCAATAAAAGACCAATATAATATAGTCGGTGAGATATGGGGGTTGATCGGTACCATTTTTCCGCACCAAACGTAATCACCACCATATTGTGTGGGTACCCAAGCAATACATATTTCACTTTGCTATAGTCTTTCCAAAAAGCCATAATACCCCTATACATGTACACCGTAGCGTGTGAATCCACATTATTCGCAGAAATGGTTTAATACTCAAATTATATACAGTGAATATTACAGTGGTAATAGTAAAAGAGCAATTTTTCCAAGACCATTTTAAGCTAACCGTTAGACATTTCTCGTCAAATTTTAGGCCAAAATGGATTCCACGAACCCCATTCCACCCACACATACACACACATATATACTATCAACCACAAAGAAGAAAACAAAATTTAATTATATATAAGATATAGTCATGATCAAGGGGTGTGTTTGGGGGCTTACCTATAAATTACTATCCAGAAACCTAATTCTGGGGTTCAACTATTATATGCTGGGTGGAGTCTAGCAAAGTGATTTATTAGCCACAAACATGAATGAACCGACAGGGTGTGAAACTGGTGCAAAACTTAAGTAATACCGATAGACGCATTTTCTGCCATTTGCTCAACGATGCATATTATTGTGTGTGTGGGGAAGGGGGCGTGTGTGTAGGTGTGTGTGTTTTTCTTCTTCAGTGGACAATGTGTATAGTGCATGCATGCCCTTCTTTCTGGGGCTTAGTTACTCTCCACTTGAAAGAGTTTGCAGGTATTATTAAATGATAAGTTTAGTGGTCAGGCAAGTCTATCTGATATGCAAGGAGAACTTCAAAAAAACAAAATAATGAAAAAGCATTCAAAAATGTTATTTTGTTAGGGAGATATTTAAGTTTAAAGTTTGGTAACATTTGTATAAAAATTACTGAAATCAGACTTGTTGTGATGTCATAGACTCAGATTCCTCAAAGTTTTTATGTATTCTATTATATTTTGCCCTTCGATTTTGTGGCTTATAAACCATAGGATATGTCAAAAAAGTAGTAAAACTGAATCTAGAAAGGGTATTTATAACATACCACCTGAAGAAAGTTTGAAGAAAACTAATTTAAATAATGACAAATTAAATAAAATTTCTTTGAAATACATAGACTTTGAGGAATCTGAGGCAGTCACGTCACACCTAGTCTGATTTCAGTCGTTTCTACAGAAATGATACCAAACTTTAAACTTGAATATCTCCTGAACGGAATATAATTTTTGAATGCTTTTTTCACTATTTTGTTTCTTTTGAAGTCCTCTTTCATATAAGATGGACATGCTTGACCACTGAACTAACCCTTTAAGTTTCTTAATAGAAAAATTAAATTCTTTGAATGGCTCAAAGACAATTTAAATGTCTGATGTCTGTTTTTGAAGCCATATTTTATATTTCATTTAATACTTTATATATCTTCATCCTCATTTGAGGGCTAATTATTTTATTGAAAGTTTTTAAAAGATCATATTTAATCTACAGACATATCTCGAACTAAAAGAAATGACCTAAACTTGGTTTCCTTCGACGTTACCATAAAAGTTCAACTTTAGCACCTAAGTTTTACTCGAAATGATGTTTGTTTAAAACAGCCCACCATTCTGGGACCCAGCAACTTTACTGAAAGATCCAGCAATTGACCTCACTAAGTACCGGAAATAGGCCACACCCACCATAGCAACGCGGTATCCAGCAGTGGCGTAGCTAGGGCCCTACTGGCCGGGGGGAAGCGGGACCTGCGGTTCCTAATGGTATATAGGTATAATGCTATATTTTTCACGGACCCCGTATATGTCCGTGCAGGGGGAAGGTGGGGCAAACAAATCTCAAATCTGCAATCATACATGACCAATGCATTGACATTTGAATGTTCATGTAGCCTACCGCAGTTACGCAGATTTTGTTGTTTTGTTCAAATTTTAGGAAAAGTCAAATTTCCATCAATTTAAACCTATTTTATGTTTAATGATATTCTAAGGCTAACTTTCAGTATTTCCCAAGTACGTTTTACTTTAGTCGGATATATTAAACAAAAACATGGTAATTTGGTAACTCTTAAACTAATTTATACATTTTCGCAAATTTTGTGATCCTTTTGAATGGCTGGAACTGAATGTTCATGTAGCCTACCGCAGTTACGCAGATTTTGTTGTTAGGTAAAATCATTCAATTTCAATTATGTTAAATTTTCGAAATATTTCCTCCATTTTCAGGATTTGTTTTTAATTGTCGGGAAATTTTTGTTCAAATTTTAGGAAAAGTCAAATTTCCATCAATTTAAACCTATTTTATGTTTAATGATATTCTAAGGCTAACTTTTAGTATTTCCCAAGTATGTTTTACTTTAGTCGGATATATTAAACAAAAACATGGTAATTTGGTAACTCTTGAACTAATTTATACATTTTCGCAAATTTTGTGATCTTTTGAATGGCTGGAACTGAATGTTCATGTAGCCTACCGCAATTACGCAAATTTTGTTGTTAGGTAAAATCATTCAATTTCAATTATGTTAAATTTTCGAAATATTTCCTTCATTTTCAGGATTTGTTTTTAATTGTCGAGAAATTTTTGTTCAAATTTTAGGAAAAGTCAAATTTCCATCAATTTATACCTATTTTATGTTTAATGATATTCTTAGGCTAACTTTCAGTATTTTTTTCCAAGTATGTTTTACTTTAGTCGGATATATTAAACAAAAACATGGTAATTTGGTAACTCTTGGACTAATTTATACATTTTCGCAAATTTTGTGATCCTTTTGAATGGCTGGAAGTGAATTTTACTAAAAACAATTGCTTCGATCAGGATTACCAAAAAACATTCTGAGTTTATATTTAACAATTTGGAATCTGCAATTTTTTTTCCGAGTTTTGGGAAATTTCCGGCCGGGTGGAGGAAGAGGGAGGGAGGGGGAGGTGAGAGGTGGTTTCCCCCAGCCACGCAACTGGTTTGGTTTGGAAGTGTATGATGATGACTCAAAAAACATCACAAATTTGCATACAGATGCGTATTGATGCTTCAGATTTGAGAACGGTCAAACGGTAAAATGGTCAATTTCTGACAGATGATAATGATGATGATAATGATGATGATAAAAATAATAGTAATAATAATAATAAAAAATAATAATAATAATAATATAAATAATAATAATAATAGTAAAAATAAAAATAACAATAATAATAACAATAATAATATTAATAATTATAATAATAATAACGTCATTTCGTGGTATCTATCGTCACGTAATCGTCATCATACCCAACACACAAAAGTGCTGCCGACAAGTTTTTAGGTTCTTGCCCCCCCTTCCCCTTTTTTCTTGCCCTCCATCCTCCCAAGAGGAAACCATTCATACACTCCTTTTTCTAAGATAAGTACTGTCAGCCATGAACGTGATACAAAATGTGATTACAACCTGCTAAATATATAAATATATATATATATATATATATATATAATATATATATATATATATATATATATATATATATATATATATATATATATATATATATATATATATATATATATATATATATATATATATATATATATATAAAGATATATATATATATGTATATATATATATATATATAGATATATATAAAGATATATATAGAATATATAAAGGTCTACGTAGATATGCAGGTCTACGAACTACGAACTCAAAACAAAAAGTAACATTTCCCAAAGATGTAACTGTGCAAAATGCTTTTGATTTCATCATTTAACTTTTTAATGATTTTTTTTCTTTTTAAACAAGAGTATGATGTATGAGCAACTTATCGTAATAACTGCAAAGCATTGAAAAAATGTTATTATCATTATCAATTTATCATTGTTATTTTTCGGTGTTGGGATGGGGAAGGGGGGGGGGGGGGGTTAGGTGCGGAGATTGAAGGTCGATAGGCGAGCTCTGAAACTTTCGTACACCTACTAAAAAATCCTTCCTACGAATATGAAACCACCATAGGCCGCCTAACAGCCTAATGCGGAACAGCAGGAAGGATTTGATGATTTGTCAAAATTCATCCGTGCGAATAAGCAGCAAGCCTATTTCCTCGCCGATTTACTATCCGCGCGAATAACCAATATACATTTAGGGTTGTACTATACTACCACGTGCATTAAAGTAAACTCTCATCACCTGACGTTAATGGTAGTTTCAGCTTGGTTTCAAAATGTTCTCACGAAAATTAGAAGTCATCACCTTAATGGGGTGATATCTAAATAAGTCATCAACAACTGAATTTGGGCGATATTTAACCTTTTAAACTTTAACAGTTTATTGCTCGAATATGCATAACATATTGTATACTAGTATATCCCGCTACTTATACTGCAGATGGAATTTTGCCAGGGGGTAAGTTGCCCTCCTGGATCCCTCACTGAATACACCACTATAGGTTTCTTTTTATTTCATCTACCTAAAACCACTCTCTGGCGACAGCATTGAAGAAGTACCATTCATTAGATCTTTTAACATATCAAAATTTGCTTATATTATCTACCGCCATAAAACTGTAAATGTTGACCCCCTGTCCCCCAAATTACCCGGCCGGTCCAGTGTAGCCAATCCTGATAAAATGTGGAACGTTGACCATAGTCAGGGCCCCCTGTCCCCCAAATCACCCGGCCATTCCAGTGTAGCTATGTGATGTTATAAATGCTGTGCTGTCTTCCACGTCGGGTGCCATTTATGTTGCAACAGAGGAAATTGGTGAAAGCATCTGCTCAACGGGTGGGTGTATTGATTTCACAGCTTTGTCTGTAAAAATTCAAAGGAAAACAGAAATTTCTTACTTTTCTACCACTAAAATACTGAGCAAAAGGGAAAACTGCATGATTTGAAACGATTATGACTTCGTCTTAACTAAGATAATGCAAATTGACTACTGTGGTTTTTTTAAGAAAGGTTATTTAGCAAGCATGTGCACAGCAAGTAGCTAAAACAAATGGAAAATAACAATAAATTTCAGGAATGTTTTGCAGAACTAGTTTTACTGTATCCTATGACAGGTACCAAAGTATTGTGTGTGATGACCTAAAGAATGTCACAAAGTATGAACATATCAGAAGTAGGTAACAGAATAAAGACAAATGGCCACTCAAACTTAAAAAGAGGCAAAATCATTTATGGACACAATATTTAGAATTCTATTCAAATTGTTTGAAGTTTCAAACATTTACTGCACAATTTGTTAGCTCTTATTTCAAGTATATATTAATTGAAAACTTGGTTAGAACTACACATGTGATAGCCCAGTTGGTTAGGGAAATGGGTTTCGCTTCTTTTTCAAACCAATGACGTGAGTTCGAGCCCCGGTAGAATCATTTGTTTCAATTTTTGTTTTTATCTTTTTTCTTTTACAGTAATTCAAATCTAGTGACTACTACTGTAGTATTATCTTACTAATATTTTACTTTCGCTTTTCTTTCTAAAAACACGTTAAAGAAAAAAAACTTAATCGTAACGTTATGCACTGCATGAACTTCACACACAAAACATTCCACTATCTTGACTGTACAAACAGACAGTACATGGATCTTGCGTGGCACACAACCGGAAGTGACGTAAATGTTCTCATCACAATTCTATTGAGACGAGCCTCCGTCTTTAAAATGTTCTTTAATAAACAGATACACTACTGTACACAAGTTAGCTTGATTAAAAAAAGAATTAAAACATTTTTTAGTTTACAAATCAATCCCTTCCTGGTTACTTCTTAATATCAATTCATTTTCAAGAAAATATATTTAAACCAACTTGTGCATGGGTACGTACATAAAATATGTATTAAAAAGAATTTAGATTTACACAAAATATCAGGTATACATTACAAACAGTGACTGGGATTTTACAAAGAAAAATAATCTGTGAAGAAATTTAGAATACACGACTACCTGTACTGTATATTCAAAAGCATAAATTATCTTGATTCTCCTGTTCTCAAAATTTGAGACATTAAAAGCAATGTCAGACAACACAAAAGACTACAGTAGCTTTAACAGTGATTACTACACTCGGCCATTGATATACATGTAGATGTTAATTGTGTCCATACTTACTGTAGATATAAAAGGATCCAGCTTCTTTTGTGCTGGTTAACACTCTTCAAGCTTAAGAAGATGGTTGTCTATCAGTTGTTATCGAAAGTCCAACATGAGCAAAATTGTTGCAATTTCTACTGTGATCAATGGCTGGAAACAAAACATTGATGAGGTTATACATTAAAGTATGATATGTACTGAAAGTAAAATTGATGTAGGGTGTTAAATGATTATGGGGGATCAGAAACCGAAAAAGAACCAATTTTTATATTTGATACGCATTTGTCTAGCTTCTATACCGAAATCAAGAAAAATAATTCCTTGATATCGTGAGCACTGAGATTACCCAATGTCTAGATCTGAACCTCGCAACGACAATGTCTTACTAGTAGCTGTAGTACACTGCAAATTTTAAGGAAACTGAGAAGAGATTCCCTCTTTACCTTTAAGCTATTGTACTAGCCTACATTGCTCTGTTTAATTTTAATGGCCATTTTAATGAGTGTAAATAGTTTAGAGTAAAACTCTGAGAGATGAAGCCATAAAACTAATTTTCAATCTAGACATACTGAATTTATCGCGCATAGCCCCATGCAGCCTAAGTTTATTCTTGAAAATTACGATGCTCCAGATCATGCAAGAATTCCTGTACAGTGAACATACAGTGCAGGAGACAATACTGTGCCATATTTAAAGTGCCCGATGGTACAGGAACATGGCTGCTAGAAAGTGCCTGCTTAGATTACACGAATGTGTACTATACATATACGCGAGCCATGTAGTATTGCAGGTGCTGCATAGCTGCACGGCACCGAGTGAAATAATTATCTCACTAGCGTGGCCTGGGAGTCTGGGACCACACATAAAAAAGGTCTTAAAATTCAAAAGGCTGTTTAAAAGTAGGAGTGCCTTACCTCAAACTGATGATATTATTAAGTTGAAATCCAAGTAATACTCTGTTTAATGTTTTAAAAAAAAAAATGGAGTATTATAGCATACAATCGTTTTGATAATGTCCCCGCTGTGCAGCGCACTTATGAGGTGGAAATATCAATTTCAATGAAATCGGACAAAAATTGTGTCATTATTCCAGGGTTATGAATGGAAAATTAAGCATCGGAAACATCGACCATGACTTTACAGCACACTTCCGAAGTTCTGAGGTGGCTAGTCTGCATTCCGTGCACTATAAGACACGAACATCTTCGGTGTGAAACTACTTCTTTCTTTGGCGTGTGGCAGCGGGAAAAGTAGATGGATCTTATTTGGAGTAACGGCATGGCAATAAAATATCTACCTTGGCATAAAAAAATATATAAAAAAAGTCTTGCGTGATTTGCGGCATTGGCAAACAGGACACACAATGCGTTATTTACCTAAAGTACCAATAAATCTTACATAATATACTAGGCCTATAAACTAAATAACTTTGAAACAATTACACTTAAAGACATTTTAAGTCCTAGATTACCTTAGACAAACGATGCAATGGCAGCCATTATGATAGAGGTGATGTAGTGAAGGTGAAATGCTTAAATAATTTTTCTTTGCTACATCTCTATATATTGCTTTGTGTATTCCTGTATCATTGACTTTATATAAATTATGAATAGAATACTATCAAGAACTAATGCACTAATGCATTCATAAGTGTTATTTTAAAAGTAAAAGCAAGTCTTGTCACAACACCCTTGGCAGTGCACTGAGTGCAGCACACTTTTAAGGTCAAATGTGAAATTCACCTGAGAATTCAGGTTAATTTGACATAGGAACTTCGCTGTCTCTTACAGTGAGATTCATAGTGAACCTGTATTGTATATTATAGTTGTAGGCCTACCCAATTCAAGTATTCGGTCATCCAGACACTTTGAACATTCAGGACTCTTTGTCAGTGAGCAACACGCTTTAGCCTACGTATGCACAATAAATTTCTCTTCAAAATGGTCTATTCTACGATATTTCATCTAAATTTGCAACGATTTCCTGCAAAAACCCCCAAGCAAACTTAGAGCTTTAGGCCTATAAATGTGACTGATAATTTTCAAACTGGTTGTATGGTAAACTGATTTGTTTTCACCAGGTTGTTCAGATTTACGCACGTTTCATGACGTCATCCCGGATACTCAAATATTTACTCTACGTTTAATACCCACATAGACCTACAGTTATAGGCCAAGAACTAGCTGTATCAAATATTTCAGTAGTATCATTACACTAAAATTAAAATTGAAAGACTTTTGCACTTGCATAACTCGTACTCCGAGAGTCAGTGTTGGGCCTTAGGTACAGTGTAACGTTAGGCCTAACGTTACTGTAAGTTGCCTAGGCCTATATACTTAATACATATAAAAAATATAAAAAAAATATGAATATAACAGTTGTAATTCATGATCTAACGTTAGGCTAGCTTAGTCTTTAATATCATATAGCCCTAGGCTATATATAATTATAAAAACTAGTTTAAACTGGAGAATTTATATAAAAAAAATTCCCCCGCTGATTAGGTACTAACACTGCAGCAATTAAGAACAACGTAAAATTGTGTTACTAACCTCGACTTCATTGTTTAATTTCTCCGTGAATTTCATTAAATGGAGGGCCAGCGGAAATCAAATCAGGTTTTGCTATACCTCCTGTACATATTCAGAGATAAAATCTTCACAGACTTGATTGCTTCACTGTATAATCTTCCGTTCGGCCATCTGACCGTAAACTTAAATTTGGATTTGGTGAATCATGCGTACGTACGTACTTATGCGTAATGGTTTATACGCGTGACGTTAAATGCACAACTTGTAAATATTTGTGAGGGCGCTGCGAGTAGAAATGTGCCAAATGTCGTTGATTTAAGGGCATGTGAGAGATTATGTTGGATAATAGATTATGAAGTGATCTTGTGTTTAAATTGGGAGGTGCATTTCTTTCTCCACTATTACTGAATATCCATCTGCGTGTCCTTTATAAGCTCAACACCCCTTTAAAGGTCTTTGATTTTATATATTGTTTGAACTTTGAAAGTTTTTGAGTTATGGCTGAACAAAGTTTCATCAATTTTAAATTCATGCAATTTTTGTGACGTGTGACTGCCACTGGGCAAACAAGCTCAAAATCTTGATGAAATTATTTTCAAATTCTTTCCTAAATCTTTGTCACTAAAAATCATGGAAAGCTTGATTCCTGCTAGAATATAATTAGAGGTATGATCAGGGCCGTAATTAATTCCGGGGAGGGGGTGGGGAAGAGGGGGGGGGAGTGTGGCAGGGGAACATGTTCCCTCACTTTTCAGCAGAATTTTAATGCTTTAAAACAATTTGTAGAAAATGTGCCTCTTTGGCCCCCCACCTTTTGGATAAGAGGCCATGCCACTTCCCCCCCATCCCACACACACACACACACATTATGAGAATTACGGCCCTGGGTATGGCAAAGACTTGGAAATGCTTGGTCAGAATTTGTTGCACCGCCTCAACTTATGACAGACATTTAAAAAGCAAAGGAATTATAGAAAAGAAAGTACCAATGTCACCTTGCGATACAGCACAGAATTTGCATAAAGTATGCAATTATTTGGCTGAGATTTATAAACAATTTTCCCGTATATGTGTGTTTGCCGCCGTTGGTCTACATAGAGCCTACAACAATTCTCATGCGCATTTCCCCTTTGTTGTTGTGTGTGTGTCAGTTTGTGTGAATTTTTGCATTCAGAATAACATTCCGAACCTGCTCAGAGGGGCACAAAACGAACTGAATTATAATTTCATGTATATATTAATAAGATGTCATGGCGTATGGAACGCCGTTTTAACATTGAATCGGAATTTTGGATATTTGAAAATAATTGCTGATATCCGCCGCCGGCCCGCCAATATTGTTGTGTGGAGATATCTGAAATTCAATGCTGGACATTCAAAAATCTATTTTGGATATCCAAAAATCCATTTTAGATATCAAGAATTCCATTTTTGATATGCAAAATTCCTTATTAAATGTTTAAATAAATGGAAATTAAAAAATGCAGTTTTGGGTGCTATGTCAGTATTTCCCCTAGCAACCAGCGTTTAAGAGTTAATTTGGTGCAATAAAGGGCAAGAAATATATTGCATAGTGGTTTATAGAATACTACAACAACATTCAAGAGCAAAAGTTTTGCAAATATTCCAAATATATGCTAAAATCTTGGAAAATAGTGACTTTGGTTGCTATGGTATTAAACCACTTAGCAACGTCACTCTTAAATTTGTTTACATTAATGTTTTGGGTGGAAAACCTTTCTGAACATTCCCCAATTAACCCTAGTATGATCTTGCTTCCATAGGGGACCAAAGAAAAGGTCCCTTCATTTGGAAGGGGCTGGCCCTTGCACCATAGAAGTTTCTAGACAGAAGCTCTGCAATATCACTTGTAAATGTACTTGTGCATAGCTGCGTAGATTATTGCAATGTCCTTCTTGCAGAAGTGCCAGGTGTTACAGTGAAAAAGTTGCAGCGTGTTCAGAATTATGCTGCAAGGCTCGTCACAAGAAGCAACCGTCACTTTATCTACTGCAAAATATGCATTGGTTACCTGTCTCGTATAGAATTAAATTAAAAATGTAATACTCATTTTTAAATCCCTTCATAACATGGCCCCATTATATCTGACCGACATGTTTCAATATAAACAAACTAGTTACCGCCTTCGCTCTCAAAACCACCTCATCCTTTATGTTCCAAAAAATTAAAAAAATTACACATGGCGATCGCTCTCTGCAAATATTTGGCCCACAACTTTGGCATGACTTATCTCTTTCAATCAAATCTGCTCAATCCCTTAAACAATTCCACACCTTGCTTAAGACTCAATCATTTGATTGTGCTTTCAAGTCCTCTTCATAACTTTTTGTTCTTTGTTTTCTTTATAATTCATGCTTATCTTATTTATATGTTTTATCTTATTTATATTTGTATTTATTTTCTTTATATGCATATTTTGTAAGGCGCATTAGAATAAGTTATTTAGATAATGCGCCATATAGGTGTTATAAACTTAAACCCAGCCTTTATCCTGTAGAAGACCCCTAAAACAAAAAGATATAAAAAAAATATTTTAATTTGGCTATTTTCAATTTGAACATAAAGTGGGGTTGCACCAAGATACTGAATTGCATTGGTAGGGCTTCACGTACCATCAACTCAGGGCCAAAATCACTGCAGTGTATATAAAGTACAAGTAGTCCTATAGATTTATACTCTAAGAAAAATGCATTGCATAAGTCTGTTGAATTTAACCGAGAAGAAGACTTTATCAAATGTTCCTGCAGATGACAAGACTGAAACTTCATCGTATAGGCGTGAGATGGATTTACAATATATGCAAGGTTGAACAAGATCCTTGAAAAACAAAAGATGTTGATGGTCAATCATGGCGGACTAAAACACAAAGCTAAAATTGCAATTCACAAAAGTAGTGTTAACTATTTCCAGAACATAAACTGCCAACTGAATAAAAGATTTTATTCTTTCCAAGAAGCTAAGGTTTTTTGAGTTAATCATAACATAAAATAGTAAATTTCAGATAATAAAGCATGTTCAATATACATCAAATAATCAAGTTATCACCAGACAGGTTTATTGCGCTTGTGCCAACAAATTGCAAGATTTTCAGTTTTCATAATAGAAAACAAGGATTTTAAAATAATGACCAAGATAACTTTGCATCCAGTTATTGTTTGGCAGGCGGAATTACTCTCTTTCAGTTATACATAAATTGAAAAATACAAACTTCATGGAATAACATACAATATACAAACAGAAATATCAGTTATCAATTGACCGGTGGAATGCGCTTTTCAAAATGATAATCATGTTTTCTATATACATGTACCCACTACTGGAAGGCCAAATGACACGTTCCAAAAAACTGCAAGGTTTCTCAGCTCATCGAAATAAAAAAGTTAAATTCCAAGGACTAACATATTCATTATACATGCAGAATGAATTGATTAAATGGAAGGCCGAATGCAGTCATACCGCAAACTGCAAGATTTCTCTGTTCATCATAATAAAAATGAGAAATTTCAAGGAATAACATATTGTTAATATACATACAGCAATTGAATTTAAATTGACAGGCGGAATGTGCCTCTTCACAATATATTGAAAATAAGTATGAAATTCCAAACAGGTGTCATATTGTTGCGTTTAAGATAACATAAAAATACATTTTCACATATTGTTCACCACATTCAGTAATCAATATATCAGCTGGAAGGCTAAAATGCACTCATTTCAGCAAATTACAAGATTTCTAAGTTTATAATAACACAAAATTGAATTGTTCCAAACAAGTGCAAGGGCACTACTTCCAAACAAGTGCAAGGTTATTGCAGTTTAAATAACAAAAAATAATGTTTTCAAATAATCATATAATGCTCAACATCCAGTAATCAGGTCATCAGCTGGCAGGTCAAATGCACTCCTTCCAGCAAACTGTAAGAGTTTTCTGTCCATTATAATCAAAATAGAATGTACTTGTTCCAAAAAGTGCAAGGTTGCTACAGTTTAAATAACAGAAAAAATATTTTAAAATAACAATATGGTTCCGCGACTTTTTTTCTAGTTGCCTTGGGTCTCTCGGCCCTTGGTTTTTCTTTCATAATAACGAAGCGCCTATGCAGTGACTTTGACCTTGACCCCCCCTCCCCTCCCCGTGACCCACCTGTTACCATCATTGACCATTCTACAACCCCAATCCCCCAAATCCTAATTATTCATGCCCCCAACAAGCAAGGAAGCTTCAAAAAAGTTTCTCCCTTCCTTATTCACAAAGCACTCTACGACCTTGTCGGTACCCTCCCCAAGGTCTCTACCCTTAGATCCGGCGATCTCCTGGTGCACTGCACCAGGGACACACAAGCCACCACCCTCCTTTCCTCCAAAACCCTATCCAATTCTGGTATCAACATTACAGTCACCCCCATCGTTCCCTTAACTCCAGCAAAGGCGTCATACGCACCCGAGATCTTGCGTATTTGACCGATGACGACCTCAAAGAGGAATTGGCAAGCCAACACGTTATCGAAGCCCGTCGCCTCGTTCTAAAAAGAGACGGAGCTGAAACACCCACCAATACCATCTTTCTTACTTTCGCTACACCAACTCTCCCCTCCCACATCATTGCTGGCTATTTAAGAATCCAAGTCGCCCCTTACATTCCTAACCCTCTACGATGTTATAATTGTCAGAGGTATGGCCACGGGAAAAACTCCTGCCACAGCCAAGCGCGCTGTGGTAATTGCGGAGCCCCAGACCATGACAACACCTGTACTAACACCCCTCTCTGTACTATTTGTGACGGTAACCACCCAGCCAACCATCCCTCCTTCTCGAAAGACTGCCCCACCTGGCTTCAGGAAAAACAAATAACCAAACTTAAAATCCTTAATCCTAACATAAAATACCCAGAGGCCAGAAAGCAATTCCTCGCTTCTCTTAACACCAAGCCTTCCTACTCAAACGTAGTCTCTTCTAACTCCAATTCCGCTCCCCCTAACACAACAAAAACCAACTCCCATGCCCGAACCGACCTCACCTGGCTCTTCTTATCTAGTCCTAAGCCCATCACCATTTCCAACAACCCAACCACACCCAATACCCACACCACCTCCACCACCACTTCTCTCCTCAACCTCCCTTCCTACTCTAAAGCCCCCACCGCTCCCTACACCAACACCACTAATACCATCATACATTAAACTAAAACCAACCAAGCCAACAATCAACAAACCAAAAAACCAACCAACAAACCAACCAACAAACCTACTCTCAAATATCCATGATGTCACCACCAAAAACAATAGAGCACATCTGCAGACCATGGGCTATCTGTATACAAAATATGACATGAATCCAGTTTGCCGTTCTTGAGATACCATGCTTACAAGCTCTTTTCAGCAAAATCATGTCAAGCCCCGCCCACTATGCATATTAATGAATATGGCCATTGGCTTCACTGATAAACTTAAACATTTGAGAGCTCTCAAGTCTGTCCTCTGTAACTCTAAAATTACACCTTCTGGACAAACAGATTACAAATTGTTTAATGTTTAAGTTTCTGTTATAAATATCCTGCCATTTTTTGTCAGTTCATATACTCCCATTATCTAGAAATCTGAGAACCCATTTATCATCATTACATTTTTCTGTGAATATTCTTTTCTGATCCTTTATGGAACCAAAGAGACATGTGATTGTTAAAATATAAGCATTTCAAGATTTTCACATTAAGCCCCGCCTACTAATTATCATGTATGACATCACCAAAAACAATAGGGCACTTCTACAGGCAATGGACTATCTGTGTACCACATAGTCTATAGAGCATTTAAAAAAAAAGTATATTAAACCCCGCCTACTCTTAAATATGCATGACATCACCACTAAAATCAACAGGGTACATCTACAGACCATGGACTATCTGTGTACCACATATGACATGAAAACAGGATAATGATCTTCAGATATTGTGCTTACAAGCTCTCTTCAGCTAAATCATATTAATAAGTATACAAATGTATATATATATATATGTATATATATATATATATATATATATATATATATATATATATATATATATATATATATATATATATATATATATATATATATGTACATATATATATATATATATATATATATATATATATATATATATATATATATATATATATATATATATATATATATGTATATATATACACATATATATATATATATATATATATATATATATATATATATATATATATATATATATGTATATATATACATATATATATATATATATATATATATATATATATATATATATATATATATATATATATATATATATATATATTTATATATATATATATATATATATATATATATATATATATATATATATATATATATATATATATATATATATATATATATATATATATATATATATATATATATCCATGCTAAGAATTACGCTCCTGAAAATGGTGCTATTTTTACGATTTCTGCACCAAATGAAATATATAAACCAGTTTTCATGGTATAAATGATCGGAGTAAGAACTTCTTGATGTTCAATTATCAAGTTTTTTATAAATTTACAGCATTTTTTGTTGAGTTGTCTCAACTACCTGTGTGGCCGAATGATTGCGTAATACCTTTTTAACTAGTTGAGAAAGTGTCCTTCGAACGGGATAAAAATGACACTGACAGTTTCATCTCGTCCATGATTCAAGGGGCGCTTTTTTCAAATGCAAAATACTGAGTCTTTTGAAATATAAATTCTTCAAAGTTATCGATCAAGACGCTGGCCAAAATTAAAGACTTGACTTCGTTAGTTACCAATAGAAGAAATACAACATTTACTACAAAAATGATACATACCAAACACAAAAACCTAATTTTACATTAACTAAAAAAAAAAAAAAAGAGAATGCCTAACATAAAAATTAAAATTTCTTATTTAATCTATTAATACACAAAACAAAAATAACATTTCACATTTACTACAAAAATACACAAGACAATTAATAAAATTTTGCATTCACAACAGCAGAAATATATACCAAACACAAGCAAATTAATTTAATATTTACTACAAAAAAAATAGTCACAGAAAAGAAATATACAGAAAACAAAGATTAAACTTCATTCAACAAAAATATATTTACAACACACAAAAAAATGTGTATTTACCACAACACAGAAAAAAAAGGAAGCTTATACTCACTGCAATACAAAATTTACATTTTTACAAATAAACAATAGTATTATTATACATGTACTACATCAGAGTTGTAGACACTCATAGCAAAATCAATTGTACATTTGATTCGTAACATAAGCAAGAAATTGGGGATAATCAATCAGATTAACGCTCGACTCATTGACCCAGTTGTATCCCGATTGGAAAGACGGGTAGCACCTGCACCACCCTCTTACCTAAAGATAACCTGACTCGTTCGCCCTGCATATCATGTTCCTTTGAAGAAGGCGGAGGGGGGGGGGGTGTCATTACCACATCATAATCCAAGCGCCCCTTCAAACTATCCACATGTGGAATCCTTCATCCTTTGGTAACGCCGGATATGACATTTCTGTCCCCAAAGTGGTATCCCCGACTATTCTCTTGACCCCATGGGACATCTAAAATTCCCATCGTACTCCAATCGATACCCGGGCGGGCCTACATAGCCCATGCCGACGCCAAACGGTGGCATGATACCTGTTCAAACACCCCTCCGCTCGGCCCTTCTCCACTGCTCCACAACAAAAAGGGGTCGAACGGCCTTTCATATAGTACTCAGGGGGTCATAATTTCTTAGGAAATGCAATCCGGTCAAACATAATTTCCCAGGAAATACTGTCCGGCAGGACAGAATTTCCAAGGGGACAGAATTCCCTCTTACTTCAGATTCCAGTGGAAGGCACACCAATAATAGATGGTAGCGTTGCAATTCTAATACATGGAAGTATTTAGGGGAGAATTTTGGAGGCTAATTATCATCTGGAAATGACATATTTGGCTCTTAAATCGCTTAATGATTTTATGGGTGCTTTTTAAAGAATGCTTCCCTACCTAAGAAACTTACATATTTCAAAGATTTAAATGGTGGATTATTAAAGTACATATATGTAAGTGTTTAAAAACACATTCACAAAATAATGAAAAAAATATTGCTAATGTCACTCCTATTTTTTAAAAGGGTGACCACAGTTTGCCTTGTAACTATATGCCAGTGAATCTTACTAGTGTTGTGTGCAAGGTCATGGAGTCCATTGTTAAGGATGTTGTACTAGATCATTTACTGGTCAATGATTTGTTGAATTTGTCCCAGCATGGGTTCTTACCTAAGAGGTCTTGTGTTTCTAATTCATTGGAGGTTCTTGATGATGTTACTCAACAAGTTGATTTTGTCATAATGTAGATGTTATCAATTTAGATTTCTAAAAAGCATTTGATAAGGTTCCATCAGGCAGGCTCATGATGAAAACAAGAGCACTTGGTGTGGAAGGAAAGTGTGCCAGTTGGATATATTCTTGGTTAATTGACAGGTCACAAAGAGTTGTTAATGGTGAAGTATCTCCATGGAAGAAGGTTACAAGTGGTGTTCCTCAGGGTTCTGTATTGGGTCCGCTTCTTTTCTTAATCCTCATTAATGATATTGATGTTTCCCTGGGCTCCAGGATTTGTAAATTTGCTGATGGTACTAAGCTGTACAGGATTGTTGAAGATGCTAGGAATTCTTCACGTTTGCAAACTGATCTGGATAAGTTGGTTTCTTGGTCCCAAACATGGCAGATGTCATTCAATGTTGATAAATGCAAAGTTATTCATTTTGGTCAGAGCAATTTGGCTTTTTATTACTGCATGAATGGTTCAATTCATGGTTGTGTTGATGAAGAAAGGGATCTAGGTGTTGTCATTACTAGCAACCTGAAGCCTTCTAAACAGTGTGCTTTAGCAGCTGCAAGGGAAAATAAGATGCTTTTCTTGGTAGAGAGGTTGTTCTTAATTTGTATAAACAGTTAGTCAGGCCTCACCTTAATTATGCTGTTCAGGCTTGGAGTCCCTTTTATGAGAAGGATAAGTTCATTTTGGAGCAGGTTTAGCGAAGAGCCACTAGACTTATTCCCGAAGTAACTGAATCTCTCTTATGAATCTAGGTTGCAAATTCTTGGTTTGACCACGCTTAAGTTGAGAAGAGTACGTGGCGATATGATTCAGGTTTTTAAATTCCTATCTGGGGGTGATGCTTTGACTTCCTGTTATTTCTTGCATGTTTCAGCTAATCCTCATGTGACACGTGGTAGCAGTTTCAAGTTGACCAAAGAGTTCTCACGGATAGATTTTCGGCGTTTTAGCTTTTCGCAAAGAGTTGTTAATGAGTGGAATGGTTTGCCTTAGTGGGTAGTTAGCTCCAATTCTGGTTACAATTTCAAGGTCAACATTGATGAGTTCTTTACTAACTCTGGGCGTATTTGATTTTTTTTGTGGTGGTGGTGGTGTTAGTGTGGGCTTTTTATGGGGTGACTAACCCTTCTTAGTCCGTAATCTTGGTATGATATGTTATGTTATATATACTTCTCATTTTTACTGTGTAGAGCCACCTTAACCATATTTCGTAGGTCAGTGGGTATAGAAGCTTAGAAAATGATCAAATTGTCCCATGGACAACTTCTCAATGCTTTAAATAGGGATCCGCCCTAACCTTGTGTAAAAAGAAGTTCCATGATACACAGCAGGCTAATCATTATGATAAATATGCAAATTTGTATGTAAATCTGTGATATTAGAAATAGAAAACCTTTGATTCCCTTGTTTCAATTCATGATTATTTTTTTTATTTTTTTTGGCACCCTAGACTTATTTTGAGGTACTTTCACTTTTATACATTGCAAATTTTTCGGGAATTGAAAATTGTCGAATGTTTTGATTAGCCATGACTCAGAAACTACTGGTGGTTTTTTATTATTATTTTTATTTTGTTCAGAATTTTTTTAACTGTCCTGTTGAAATTCCAGTTCTATTACGCTCAAAAATGATTGGATGATGATGTTTATTATTATTTTTAGCTAGCGCCATCACACCCCAAGCTTGTCTTACACAACTTCCAGACTCCGGAAAATTTGTTACGTGTACCCAGAACATATTTTGTATTTGTAATGCAGAATTTTTTAAGATTGGAAAGACGAGGAAGGGTAAAGTATTTATGATACTGATTTTGAAGTTTGATAAAGATTTACATGAACTGAATAAGATCAGTTACTAGTTTCCAACTGAATTGTTTTGTCTTAAGGTTGACTAACTAGCCTAATTGTAAATAAATTCCAGTTGATAACACTAGGAAATTTCCATAGGCCTACATCGTACTAAGCCTAACCTAGGCCTAACCTCGTGGCCGTGATACCACATGTGATATCTGCCACCCCGGTCTGAACCCTGAATATGACGCATGCAACAGAAGAACTGGTTAAGTTAAGGTAACTTAACGTTAGAGTTAGGCGAGGATACAGTAGAATAGTACTGTTGTGTAGGTCCGAATTACAATCTCTTAGAAGCTAAGGCACAAATTGGCGATTTGTTTACAAATGAAAACACAATATTGACTCATGAACTTATTTTCCAATCCTCTAATTCTGAAATGGTGTTTGAATGATCTATCATGTTGGTGAAAAATTGAACAATTTGTGCACAAGTGAACAATCCTAATGTTACTTAGGGCCAGGCTATGCACGCATGATACATGTTTTTTCAAACTTATTAACGCTTTGTGCTGGTGGCGTGGGGTGCAGTAATTGAACACAAGCTAAAAATTGTGTGCCGAATCTTTCTAAATTCAACATTTAAATCTGAAAATGTGCGCGGAAGAACTTCCGTGCAACTTACAAACTATGCAATCTGGCTCTAGGCTAAGGGTAAATTTACTGCTTTGTTTCTAATCAACGACAAAATGGTTATTCAGATTTACGCATGTTATTATGACATCAGTATTACTATTAGCATAATTGTTTTAAATGCGAGAAGCACAAATGAATAGTAGGCCCTAACCACTTATGAATTTCTCTGAAATCTGATTAACTTGTGATATGCACTGCGAATGTGCAGCAATAAACAGTCTGAGATCATAAACTAACAATAACATAACGTTGGGTTTTAATCCCACTCAATCAAGACCCATTTTACAAGCTGTTAAATCAACCAAAAACACGGTAAAAATACTTTTATTGTGACAATCAGTACATTTACATCACATGTAAATATTATCTGATGAGTCAAATAAATTTTGCAAGAAAGAAAAAATATTGCAAAATAAACTAACCAAAAAAAAAGGTTTTAACAGAGCTGAAATTCTGCATGCTTCACAAAATATGGCGCCCATTTTCTACAGGACTGATGTGAACTTCAGGGGTGGTGGTGTAGTTTTTAAGTGTTTTATGGCAAGGTATAGTATAGAAGTTTTATAGTATAGAAGATTTTCACAGTGAAAGCCCTGGTGTGTACGGCAAAAGAGTTATGCGATGTTGAGATTAAATGACATTGAAAAGGGCAAACAAGCTCAAAATCTTGATGTAATTTTTTTCAATTTCTTTCCTAAATCTTTGTCATTGAAAATCATGGAAAATTTTAGTCCTGGTAGATTTTAATTGGAGGTATGATCAGGGCCGTAATTCCGAGGGGGTGAGGTGTGGGGAGTGTGGCAGGGGGACATGTCCCCCACTTTTCAGCAGAATTTTAAAACTTCGATATATTTTGTGGAAAATTTGCCTCTTGTCCCCCCACCTTTTGGATAAGAGGCCATGCCTCCCCTCCACCTCCCACACACACATTCCATGAGAATTACGGCCCTGGGTATGGCAAAGACTTGGAAATGTTTGGTCAGAATTTGTTGCACTGCCTCAAAGAATTATGACAGACATTTAAGAAGCAAAGGATTTATAGAAAAGAAAGTATCAAGGTCACCCTGCAATAGAGCACAAAATTTGCATAAAGTATGCAAATATTTGGCTGAGATTTGTAAACAATTTTCCCGTATGGGTGTGTTTGCCGCCGTAGGTCTACATAGAGCCTACATTAATTCTCATGCGCATTTCCCCTTTGTTGTTGCGTGTGTGTCAGTTTGTGTGAATTTTGCATTCAGAATAACATTCAGAACCTGCTCAGAGGGGCACGAAACGTACTGAATTATAATTTCATGTATATATTAATATGATATCATGGCGTATGGAACGCCGTTTTAACATTGAATCAAAATTTTGGATATTTGAAAATAATTGCTGATATCCGCCGCCGGCCCGCCAATATTGTTGTTTGGAGATATCTGAATTTAGTTTTGGACATCCAGAAAATTCCATTTTAGATATCAGGAATTCCATTTTTGCTCGGTACAAGATACAAAACTTAATTTCACCGAGGTAATATGGCAATGGAAATCAAAAACTATAATTTAATTTTGATTGGTAAATGGCAATGACAAAGTCAATTAAAATACAGAACAATTGCAGTTATAAATCAAATGAAAATGAATAATCCAGGTGAAGTTTATATTCCCTTTGGAATTCACAAGAAAAATAGGCCTAAATGCAGAATCCAACACATTGTTTAAAGAATCCACTATGCCTGCACAGTCGCAGTCACAAGATAATAATCTTCATGTTACATGGTTTGTGCGCACTATGACTACGACTGCAGACAAGTGCTTACTCCATCACTATACGACTATACTACGTCTGCATAGAAAGGACAAGTTCCAACTAAATCACTACAACTGCGACATTAGAGAAAGGACAAATTCCTACTCGAGACCCCTTTCATGAAATAAGGCACTTATACAAAATTGAACATCTTTCCCCTCAAAATGAACTACGACTCCGCCTTCGAGATAATGGAAAGGGTATACCTACAGAAGTGCGTTGGATTCTGCAGTTCGAAAAATGAAACAAAAACCAAATCCACTATGAGTTCAAATTGCTTGTAAGTTTGTAATTATCAGTACAGGTTTTGTAGTCTCAGACCATTTTCCTGCCAAATGGCTCGCAACAATTTTTTTCTTTAGTAAAATTCATGCTGAAAAATTCACACACACACACACACATTTCGAAAACTGACAAAAGTGCACCTTTTTGACGATGAAAAGTTCCCCTAAAAGTACTGTCAAAAAGTGCCCTTACTTGATTTCCTTCCCCCTTGCCCCGAGTTCCTTCCGACACCCCTGGCCTTAATGCAGGACCCATAACGCTGGGGGCCGGGTACCTGTCCCCAAAATATTTAAATTGTCGTTAGACACATGAAGAGTCACCTGTTAGGGGCAAGAACAACCAAAATTTAAAGAGGTTACAAGTGAAACAACTGATAAATTAACACAAACCAAATTCATCAAACGCTTCTACTACTGGAAAATCTCAATTTCACGAAAATCTTTTCTACTTTTAAAAAGTCGCTCTTCAATATTCGGAAAATTTCCTGCATTTGAAAAAAATTGCTTAATTTTAAGGAAATTTCCAACATTTTCATAAATTTTTTGGAAAATGTTGTCTATTTCGGGAGGTTTTATTAATAAGTTTCGGGAAATAATGGCAACTTTTACATGATTTATTTTTTGAACATCTTTAATTTTACCTATCCTTTCTTATGTTGATATTTTCCCAATCAATTCTGCCAATCGAGAAGAAAAGCATTCAACCGGCCGGGAAAGTGAAAGTCTAAAATGGACAAAGCCCCATCTCTCACACCCTTCCCATATGCAGTAATTCATTTAGTACTCCACTTACCCTATAACGGGAATTCTGTGAATGACGTGTAGTGGATTCAATGGGATAGAAAAGTAGAGTGAAGGGGAAGGGGGAAGGGAAGGGAAAACAAAAACACACAAATGTATGAGTCTCTTGGCGGTCCCAAAACAATTTGTAAAGGGGAGGGTTGTTCCTAAAATTATTGGTAAAATTCGGTATATTTACGAAAAATTGAAGAAAAATTCACGAAAATGAAGAAATTTCCGACAAATGAAGGAAAATTGAAAAAACTGCACAAAACATGAAACCGATTTCTCAAAAATTAAGACATTATACAAAAAGTGAAGGAAAGTTTCGAAAATTAATAGAAAGTTGATGAAACTTTCCTCAAAATGAAGGAATTTGACTGAAGCAAATTTTCTGGAAAATGCCATGAAATCTGACTGTCGTCAAAATCAATTCCAAGTTAGACCGTCCTTATTGGCAGATTGCGGGTAGAGGGCGAAATGGTTCATGCCCAGTACAAATATTGGGGACCATGGCGCCCTTCCCCTACCATAACCACCACTTCCTCCTTGGTCTGCCGCAGGGCCTCCTATAGCAGTGACAATTTACGCCCAATAATAGTCTGCTAAAATGAATATATATATATATATATATATATATATATATATATATATATATATATATATATATATATATATATATATATATATATATATATATATATATATATATATATATATATATATATATATATATGAAGGCACTAAAATGTGCAATGAATTTTGCTGAACCTAATGTGTTCAGCTTTTACTAAACGGGCGAGTTGGTAGGGTGAAGGGGATGCAGGGCGAAGTCTGATGGGCTCAAAGCTCTACGATTTGCTAGTGATAGGGGTGAAAATCATGCCTAAAAATCATTGCTTCAACCAGATGGCAAATACGGGGCTGACGACGAGCGCCAGAATGCGAAGCCCAAATTACATGGGACCCAGGAAGCGAAGACCCCGGAAGTTAATACAATTTTAGGCATACATTGGGTATGATCATGCGTAAAAACGTAATCAACTTGATACCGTGTCTACTTTAAAGTCTAAACAAAATCTTTACATATCTCTATGCAATGTGTTTATCTAAGCCTGCACATTAAATTTTGTTTTTGTTTTGTACTTTTGTGGGTGAAATAATTCGATTCCTTTGTTGTCCCCTCCTCTTTTCCCCATCCTCTTGTAATCCCCCTTTCCGTCCCTCTCGCGTCATGCGTATGTGTATCCGGGCTGCTGAGAGGATCGTGGGACCCAGGGGTTAAGCTGAAAATCAACCCGCACCCCCATATCAGAAAATTATGAAGAGTGCAAAAAAAAAAGCATAAATTTGTGGTTAAATTGTGGGCCCCTAATAGAGTTCAGACCCGCAGCCGTGCCCATTGTAAAGGTATGTTTCCCCTTTGAAAAAAAAAGAAAGTTGTTGTTGTTGTTGTTGTTGTTATTATTATTATTATTACTATTATTGTTGTTGTTGTTGTTATTATTATTATTATTATTATTATTATTATTATTACTATTAATATTATTATTATTATCATTATTATTATTACTATTATTATTATTATTATTATTATTATTATTATTTATATTATTATTGTTATTATTATTATTATATTCATTTTTGGGGAGAGAGGGGAGCTGAATCATCCAATTACAAACGCATCTGATTAAGGACGTTCGACTCCCGCTAAATTTGGTGCATTTAAAATGAAAGGCGTTTGTTCAGATATTGTAGGTTTGGGTCCAAAATTGGAGATTTTAGGTCCACAAAATTATAAGTCCGGTCTTAAATTGAAAGTGTTTGGTTCAAAATTGAGGATTGAAAAGTTTTTGGTGGAAACTGGAAATGTCTGTCCAAACTTTACCATGATTCAGTCGATACGAATACAAAATGGCAACAACTCTGTTTTATATATGATTTATTGGCAGGTCACTTATTGATATTTATGGCTTGACCTTTTTTGATGGGGGGGGGGGGGGGGCGAAGAACGGCTTTTTCGGGGAGGGAACAGGGGCATGGGCCTCAGTATTCTCACACCCCTCGACAAATCAATAGCCACCCGCTGCCGTGTTTGAAGGCATACTCCTTTTCTTTCCAGGACCGTCGAGAAATCCCCTTCCCTTCCCCATCCACTACTCCCCTCCCCTTCCCCTCCCTTACCCTCTCCTCCCCTCCTTCCCACTCCCCCCCCCCCACATCCTCTCGGCGGTAGGTATACCTAAAACAGGGAAGCGCTAACACTTGACTACACCTAATACCCCATGCATAGTACGGAACCAGGGATGTGTTTATACATTTAACCAAAAAGCTTTGATTTAATTAAAATAAAATATCTCTTATAGAATTTGTATCTCCATTATGTCTTACACATTATGCAAGTAGAAGAGACTTCCGTATGTAAATACATTCGTTACAAACTCTTATTTAACCCTTATCAACTGTCAGGTCTTTGTTTTGTCGAAAGTCACATTTTAAAGCAGTTACAAGCTTTCATTGTTGTTTATGATCGAATCAAATTACTCCGTGAGCAGGGTTTTGCTTGGCGCTTTCCGGCGATCTGTAATCAAATACAGTCAGGGCATTGTTTTCACTGTAGGGGCCCAAAGGATACGCCACACATGCGGATGTTGGTCGGTTTGAGCAGGGAGTTGGCATTAGAAGGAGTCACAGCGCAGTCTTAGTTCTTTGAAACAAAGCGTTTGCCGACAAGGTCAAATTAGCCAAATCTGTTCACCCGCAGGCTACAAACAACGAGCCTCGATAAGTGCTATTACGTAATGCAATAAACTTTTTCCTGTGTAGTAAACTTGCGAGTTGTATAAGCAGGAAGTTGGCATGTTAACTCCCTGTTGTAAGCATAGCGATAGTGAGCCTTAACTGCAATCGTACATAGCGAGTAACTTCTGGTAATTATATCCGTAAAACGAATGTGAAAATGGCCGAAAACAACCAAGAATATGAAGAAGAATGGAGTTTAAGTAACTTGGAGGAATTTGGTGTTGAAAATGAAGTTATGTATGCGAGTGAAAGTGAAGGAGAAACCGACGCAGATAATTTGTTAGGCCTATGTGTATGCGGCATTCCAAGTGTAGAAGACTTGATACATTGTAACGGACAGTCCTGTGAAAGACATTGGTACCATACTTCATGTGCCGGCGTAACCAAAGAAACATTTGCATCTGTCAATTGGTTGTGTGATTCCTGTCGATACCGTGACCGTAAGTAAATCCCCATAATAATAATTTTTTTGGAAATAATGAATGTCTGTGCCCATATATCAGATATGAAAAAATGTCATCAAAACAATTTTTTTCTTGTTTTGACGACTCGAGTGATAAAATGCCCATTTTTATTTTGTCACAATGCCAGTTCCAGAGTCTGGTGAGCATAGCATAGACCCCTATTTATCACTCATAATTAATCCGAAATTTCAGTTCATATTTGTTTATTCATACACAAATGATTTACCAGGGTTGACAACTCCCAGGTTTGAGAAACTTTTTCACAAATATACAGTAATAATCCATATCCCCATGCCTAGGGAGGAAGGGGGAATGGTGTTATGAGGGCTAACAGTAACTCTGCTACAACCTACATATGTATATTTATTGAAGGCCTACTAGCCTATAGTATAGGCCTAGTTTTTGAAGAGATAAAACATTTTGCTATGCAAACTTACCTGAGATCATTCCCAAGTCTTAACAAGTGATACATCAACAATCAATTACCTATGTATATTTTTCTTTACAATCAGGATTGTTTATATAGATAATATATATATAAATAGAGGGAGGGGGGGAGCGGGGGCTACTATGCCGTAATCAATATAGTCAGAAATCCTCGAACCAATAGAATCTCTGAATTTTCATGCAATACATCAGACCTGTGTAGGACTAGAAGTATCGTTGCGGGATGAGCAACCTTTCTGCTGCTTTCCGATTTCAGCCAGTCAGACCCACTCTCGGGACTGTAGAGGCCTATTGGAAAGTGCTGCTACAGATTTTACTTATCTGCAATATTTAAATGAAATTTTAGAAACTAAGGTTACGTTGATTAAAAAAAGTGTCTTGACAGAGCGGCTAACACGTTTTCAATAAAGGGGAAGGGTTGTATGTCCAGGGAGTTGGCTACCTGCAAAGTACTTTTTCATATCAAATAAACATTTCTATATCTGTAAATTTTTATAATACTTTGACAATTGTTATTTTTTTTTACAGAAATGCCTTCAGGTCCTTCAGTTGCCTTGACCACAGCTGCTGTAATGCCTGTTATTTCATCTGCAACCCCTTCACCTGGACAGAAATTGCCCGATCAACCACAAAATAAAGGTACACCAATTTTATTTTTAAAGTGAAAGAAACATACCAATAAATATTCTTTTAAGCTTGGTTCCTGTAACTAGGGAGCCATTAGAATCCACCTCGGCAGTGGCGACACAAGGACTTTCAAATGGAAGGCAATATTCAGTACAGTATTTGTTTTAGAAGAAAATGAAAGTCTGTTTATATATCTCTCCTATAACATTTCTTGAGGACAAAGCAATATCATGACGGGCAAGCAAATTCCCCCTCCCACATAGTATGACCCCTGCAGGGCCTGTAGTTCAGGTCATATATTCGGGATTTATAATTTCAACTCCATGATCAGATGACTATTTTTGATGTTTATTTTGATTTTGTGTGTGCTTTAATTTAGAATTTTATTGTATTTTGGTTTCAGGAATGGCTTCTTCATCTGCTGGTGCTCCAACACCTCTTGTATCAGCCACTTCATCTTCACAGAAAACATCATCTGCTCAATCTCGCAAGAAAGGTATTGCATTATTTCCATTGCATTATTTTTAAATGCATCAAGCTTACATGAGTTGACTATTTGATGGAACTAGTGAAGACAGATTTTCTTCCAAAACAAATTGCAGTTACCCTTTAATGAATAAATGCCCATGAAATTTCATTTATATATGTGATACATTGGACAAAAAAACAAAAACAGATTGGTGAAAGAATTTTTTTTGTCTATTTTAAAAGAATATTTTTGCACACATAAAAGTGACTGCCATGTTATTCTTAGGTCTCACAAGCAAAAGCTATTAAATTCTTTATTTATTGGTTCGCATGCGAAGCATTTATGGGAACCTATGTAATGGCGATTATGTCCGTCCGGCCATCCACAGATATGTCCTGAGATTTCCTCAGAAATGTTAAAGTTTTTTGAGAATTCTTAGAATTTCCTTATAAAATGTTAAAGTTTTTTAGAGGTACTTATGCTAGGATTAAATTCTAGTTCCTTAAAAAGTCTACAATACATTTGATATTTTCTTAGAAGATAACTGTAAAATGATATAATTTTCCAATATTCTTCAGAGATCCTCAAGTCTCTCTTGTAGCACTTGAGATTTGAAATCCATATTTGGGCACCAAAGAGTTATATGAGGCATGATTTTTTAAACTCCACCTTTATTATTGTGCTCATTTGCATAAAGTTACCACAGTATATGACCTGACCAGACTTTTTTATTTAGCATGCTTAGTCAGGGAGTGTGACAAGATGTGATTGCATATAAACATAGGGGGGATGCCATGTGGGACATGGATGGGGGCCATATGATATAATATTTACCATGTTGTATACACCAAGGGCTATATCAGGCCTAATTATTTGACTCCACCTTTTTTTCTTATTCAACAACTCATTTGCATATAAGTTATTATATGAACTGACACTTTAATACTTAGTATGCTCAATCAGGGACTGTGATAGCTAGGATGAGACTTCTTATGGAGCTTATGGAACGTCATGTGAGACATAGGGTGGGATGCCATGTGGGACATGGGGTGGGATACCATATGGGACATGGGTTGGGATACCATATGGGACATGGGGTGGGATGCCATGTGGAACAGGGTGGAATGCCACGTAGGATATGTGGTGGAATGTCATGTGGGACATGGCGTCCCACCCCATTTCAACAAGTCATTTGCATATAAGTCATTATATGAACTGACACTTTCATACATAGTATGCTCAATCAGTGACTGTGATAACTAGGATGGGACTTCTTATGGAGCCTATGGGATGTCATGTGGGACATGGTGGGATGCCATGAGTAACACAGAGTGTGACATAGGTCGTGATGTCATGTGTGACGTAAGGTAGGATGCCATGTGTGACATCAGGTAGGATGCCATGTGTGACATAAGGTAGGATGCCATGTGTGACATAGGGTAGAAGGCTATGTGGGACATAGGGTGGGAGGCCATGGAAACATGGAATGTGATGCCATGTGGTACATAAAGTAGGATGTCATTGGGACATTAGGAGGGATACCATGTGGAAGATATGGTGGGATGCCATGTGGGACATCAGGTGGGAAGCCACTGATGCAGGACACAGGGAGGGATGCCATGTGGGACATATGGAGGGATGTCATGTGGTAGATATGGTTGGATTAATGTGGGACACACATGTAGGATGGGATCCATGTGGGTCATAGCACGGGATGCCATGTGGGACATGGTGGAATGCCATGTGGGACATATGGTGGAATATGCCATGTGAGACACTGTATGGTGGAATGCCATGTGGGAGATATGGTGGAATGCCATGTGGGACATGGGATGTCATGTGGGACATGGGGTGGGATGCCATGTGGGAGATTGGGTGGGATGCCTTGTGGGAGATATGGTGGAATGCCATGTGGGACATGGGCTGGGATGTCGTGTGGGATATGGGGTAGGATGCCATGTGGGACATGGGGTGGGATGCCATGTGGGACATGGGGTGGGATGCCATGTGGGTCATAGGATGGGATGCCCTGTGGGACATATGATGGAATGCCATGTGGGACATATGATGGAATGCCATGTGGGACATATGATGGAATGCCATGTGGGACATGGGATGTCATGTGGGACATGGGGTGGGATGCCATGTGGGAGATATGGTGGAATGCCATGTGGGACATGGGATGGGATGTCGTGTGGGACATGGGGTAGGATGCCATGTGGGACTAAAGTTTGAGATGCCATTTTTATAATTGGCTGGATCATATGATATGGGTGTCAATTTGCATGGGCATGCGAACTATGACGGTATTTACCGTTCTAGTTTTGAATTAAATCATGATTAAATACAGTTTAAAATTATTCCTTGGAAACATTTGGATAAATTATAATTTTTTTTAGAAACAATGACTATAAAATTCAAAGAAGTAGGGATGTACCGGATCCAAATTTTTGGATCCGCCGAACCGTTTTGCGGATCAGGTTGAAATCGGCGGATAAAATCCGGCCAGAACCGGATTTTTCATTGCTTACAACAATTCTCATAATCTTAAGAAACAAAGGGAAAGGGGTGGGGGCAGGGGATTGTCAAGTTGGCTACTAATGGCTAGCAACCCAATTTTTTTGGAAAATAACAATTATTGGGCATATTGTGATGAAATCAAATCAAAATTAGTGAAAGTTCTGGATTAATCCTAACATGTACCAAATTTGGAAATTCAGGCAAAATTTGAAGATATTAATAAGAGGAAAGATTCTGGGTACTGTTTTAAGAAAAGTGTGATTTTGCGTGATTGTCTCAGCCCTATCAAGATATTAAAGTATGAAAACAACGGGCAATGTCTAAAAATTGTGGCAAAAATTACTGTGCACCTAAAGAGAACTGTCTATCCTCTTCATTTATCATCATAATTGGACTGTTAAAATTCCAAGTCATACTTAATACTTTTTTTTTTGGGGAGGGGGGGTGGGGTGAGGATTAAATTCCCCATCTAATAAAAGTATAATAAGTTATACATGCTTCTACAGGCTGCAGCCTAGGCTCTTTACTATAATTGCATCTCAAAACATTTGATGTTTAAAAACTTTCAGCCATCATTCAATATTTCAATGACATCTGGATTGGTCCCACTACCTGACTACCTAAATTTACCATTCAGAAGTTCAAGTTTCATTGTAGCCAAGTAAGATACTTAAGAAAAACAGTGATCCCAATCTCAATGTGATGCTGATGACTCATAGACCAGACAGGAAGTCTGCAAGACAAAGGGTCTATTGTTCTTTTTGAGGCAATATGTGAATGCATTTCATGTTATTCCTTTCTACATGTATATATGAGGTTTGAAGTGTTGTTTCATGCATATTAGAGTTACAGTGATACAGAGGAAAGACTGAATATAGGCATCATAAAAAAAACAAGGCATCCTCATTCATGTGGAAACATTTTACTGTCAAGATCAAGCTGATGAAATTGCTGAATGTATTTTGTGCAAAAAGGATAAAGGAGAGGAAAACCAGGATCCCTGCCAAAGAACTTTAGTACTTCACCTTTACACAAGCATCTCAATCAAAACATCCTGCAACATATAAACAAGCTAAACAATCAAATATTGAGGAAAAAGTAAATCTTCAATTGTTAAAATTGCGAAAATCCGGTTCGGCGGTTTGGAAAAAAATCCGGCGGAACCGGATTTTTCCCAAATCGGCGGATAATCGGCCGACGGATATCGGTACATCCTACAAAGAAGCATTTAAAGACACCTGTGTGATGACATAGACACGGTGTATACTTAACACAGCTGTCACTCTTTATGTATGGTTTGGTTTGTTTGATGATTAACGGCACCAAAAGAAAAATCACTGAAATACAAAACTTTGTAGAAGTAATCCATATTTACCCTTTTTTAAGCAGAACATTTTTCAAGCAAAAATTTCATGGGATTATTCCTTTAAAAATTCAACAATCCCAATGGTGGTCACTTACTGTACACCTTAATCATTTTGGTTGCTGTTACTTCCTACCAAAATATGTATTGTCCACAAATCTCAAACAAAATTAATTTATTAACAACACCCTGATATAATTTAACCACAACTCAATATTATTGATTTTTTTTGCAGGTAAAATGGTCTATCCCAAGAAGACGTTTACCCAGGAAAATGCTCTCACCTCTTCTGCGAACATTTTCAAAGAAGCTATCGAATCTGTGTTCACAGACAAAGTTCTTCAAATGAAAACACCACTTGCCATCAGCGTAAATACCCTTGCAAAAGATTTCAGTATCATCTTATCACGTACAGAGGTTAAAACATTCAGGGAGGGTCTCGTGTTACATGTATGGAAAACTGTTCAAATTGTACAGGGAAAGATTTGGACAGACGACCTCAAATCAAAAATGTGGGCGAAATTTCATGAACAAAGATGTGATACAAACATGAAACAGAATTGGGCAGATCTGATCAAGAAAGTAGGCATCACAACCGAAGATGCAGCTGCTGCGTTTCTGTTTCAGCAACTAATGGAAAATGTGCTGAAAGGGTTACTTGCCTCGGTGATGAACACTGATATGCCAGGTGTGGAGAGTGTAGAAGATCCGCAACCAATGGACAAACATGAGGAACAAGCTTTGCGGTACTGTGCAGGTTATGTACCTTTCAAGTTATGTAAGAAATATAACAAAATGAAGAAGAGCTGCACCACTACTCACTTTATCACTACTTTGGAGTCATGGCGGGACACCACAAATGTGACAAGTGATTTTACAACTGATTGGTTGAAGCTACAAAACAGGGGAGGTCTGTTTCAGGTCAATAATGATGCGTATCACTTTTTCAAGTCGATGGAGCGAGTGGTGAAATGCTATATAAACACGAAGAACGTAAAACAATTACAAGATACAAACATTCATGCATTTCTGTTTACCAAAATTGAATGTGATCCAAGAGTGCGTTTCTTCTGGAAAAGGATAGTGCAACTGCCAACACAGGTAGCAGCAACTTTGTTAGCTGATGTGATAAAGACTTTTACTAAAATGCGCTGTGATACTTTTATCAAGGTGTATTTACTTATAAGGAAGGACAAGGAAAGCCAGTTGTCACGAAAAGGCACTGAGAAAGACAGTAGACTAAAGTTGTGCTCCTGGATTGCCATCACATTAATTTTTTTCGCTTTTGTGTCCTGGACACCTTTCTGTTCCATAGACGGGTTACATAACTCATAAAACAAAAACAATTCCAATTTTTCTGCAAAATTCATTTTAAGAATGTAAATCTTAAGAAATCATTTTTTTTTTATCTATTTATTTATTGATAAACATGAGATCAATGTACATGTATCTGCATGACAGCACAGAAATGGATAATAAACATATGAATATCAAAAATATTTGTCAAGCAAAAATAATATCAAAATTCATTCAACATTTTCATGTAGATAAGGAAATGATTTGGGTTAAAAGTTTTTGTTCAAATCCACCAAAAAATGTCTTGCCTTGAAATAAATCCATCTCATTGTTACAACATGTACAAAAAAGTGAATCAGTGTTCACACCATATATAAAAATTGGAGAGATTTTTTAAAGAATGGGGATTGATCTTGTAAGAAAAAAATTCAAAAGGCCAAAATAGCAACAGAAAACTAAAATATCACTGACAATAGTTGCCATGAAAAAATGAGCCATATATTTCAGGTGCCCTTAAATGGCCATCCATAAAAATAGCCTTGCCCTTCTCGAAACGAATTACCCGGCCCGCAATTGTATCAATTCAGCCCTTATTCTGTATCATCTTCTGGATTGTTCAATGGGGATTTTTTATATAAATCTCTGATAGGTTTCTCTTCTCAAGAATAGACACATAACAGCTGATTTATCATTTCCTGGGAATGAGTGAGATGAAGTAAAAATAAAGTTACAAGAGAATTTCATATTAATTATGGTGTTTCATGTGTTTAATTGCATTTCATGGTTTTAGATATATCTAAGGAACATGGTGGCTTAATGACAAAAAGTTCTGGACTCTAGCCAAGTGTCACATAGTGCATAGTGAAATTTTATTGTGAAGTCAGAACCATATACCGTTCTGCTACAAAATTACAGTTAGTCATACCATCAACCTCTGATAGTATTATCTTCCCAAGAATTAATACATAACAAATTGTTTTCTCATTTCCTTATTCACACCCTTAGCTTTTGGTTAAAACTAAAGCATGGCTTTCTTTACACCAGTGTAAATGAATTTGATTTTTAATTGTCAGCCGTTTCCAAGCAACAAGAGCATAAAACTAGTGTCTGCTCAGAACTGGATATATTATTGTAAACTTGGAAGTTGGAACCATATACCGGTTCCGCTACAAAATTGCACTATGTGACACCAAGGATATGTAACAAGTCCTATGGTAAAGCACTTCATCCCACTTGCCTGAATTTACTCATGCTGTGAAGGTGAGTATCACTCATGGACTGGCGTCCTGTCCAAGTGACATGTCACAGATTAATGCTTATGAAACACAAAAATACCTTTCGATCTTAAATTAGTGCTTGACTTGCAGGAGCAGTCACTGAAATAAATGACATGACTGAAAGGCATTATACCCATGTTATATCCCATCCAAATTTTTCAACTTGAAATATTCTATGTGACTGCCTGGTTGCATAAATCTCCCCTTCTTGCACTACTTAATGTGTTCCACCAAAGGATACATGTATGTGTCACCTTCAAAAAAATGATATCAAACCTGGTCACATTAAGTATAGAACTATGTTGGTTCGATGAGGGCTTAACAGCACCACGACAAAGAAGAACTAGGTAAAGACAAATACATCTTGTGCTATGTCTATGTACATATTTATTTCTTACAACTGCCTCTAAATATGTGCAATTCACTATAAGTATTTAAGATCAGTGAGTAGTATAAATGACAACTCACTGCTTCAAGAACACTTTAGAAAGATAATCTATCAACTGTTTCTGAAAAAAACTAAGCATGGGTGCCTTTTCCACCCCCTCTCCATCAGGCCAACCTTCACTCATTAAATTTCATTGGCGTACTTACTGACATAAAGTTCAGGGCCAAGCTACTGTTGTACCCAAAGATATGACGATACTTTAAATGATTGGAACTTCAATAACAATAATAATAATATTAGTTTCATTAAGCGTCTTTTTTTATACAAATTTATAAGAAAAAGCTGTCACTAAAATGAATATTTTCAAATAAATAACATGTACATGGTTTTGCAAACTCCTGTTCAGAATATTTACAAAACTGAGAAAAGCTAAGAAAATAGCTAACTTTACATGATCAAAAAGTAGAAATGACAACTCTGGTTTAGTATAATTGATACAGGTAACTGAAAGTATGTATTACAGGGACCCACACCCACCCCTCCTTCGCTATCAGGTCAACCTTCTGACAACAAAATACATTGGTGCACTTATTAATATATTTCAGGAGTTAAGGGGCCAAGCTTAATACTTTAAATAATTAGATCTTAAATAACAAAAGCAATCACCGAAATGAATATTTTCATATATATGGGTGATTCCACACTGAGTGAAGTTACAATTGTGGAATCGCCTCCACTTATCCCTTGGACTCTCCTAGGGATATAATATGTACATGGAGTTGGCATGCTCCTTGTTCAGAATATTTACAAAACTAACTTAAATATAGCAAACTGTGTGATCAACGAGTACAGATAAGAATGCTTTGGCTCAGAATACTTCAGCGAAACATGTCTATAAAATTTAATAAAAAAATTGACTGCTGCTGAAATTATTTTACAAAGGGATTAAGCCCCACTCCCTCCTCTCCGCTAACAAATTACATTGGTGAAGTTGTCAACATATTTTTTAAGAGTTGAGGCCAAGCTTATGAACCCAAAGATATGGTTATTAACTTAAATAATCAGAACCTTAATAACAGAAGAATACAGTGGCTAAGTGGTTAAGGAGTCGATCTTGCAAGTAAGAGGGCCCGGGTTTGATCCCTGGCCAGACATCTGTGTTGCGTCCGTGGGCAACGCACTTTATCTCGCTTGCCTCGGCTCAACTTTGGCTGTAAAAATGAGTACCAGCATTGATGGGGAGTAAATCTGCGATGGACTAATGTCCCATCCAAAAAAGCCTTTGACTCATCCACTTGCGTTATTGGATCTAATGGCTTCAATAAAAATTTACTTATATAACAGAAACGGTCACTGAAATTAATATTTTGCTATATATGTATGTAATATGTACATGGTTTTTGCAGGGAGTTGGCATGTTCACTGTTTAAAATATTTACAAAACTAACAACAATTTTTTTGTATCTGATCAATGAGTACAAATTACAACTCTCTTGTTCAGAATACTTGAAACAGATGCAAAATTATGTATTATTAATAGACTCTTACACTTACTAAAAAACAATGGGAAATGTAATCCATATATCCTCTACAAATATAAAGCACTTACAGGCTAAATAATATTATAAGGAAACATGAAAGTTCAAAAACCTTTTGCATAAACAAGTGGTATGGCACAGGCAGGTCAAGTTTGCCATGTAACAGTACAGTATATACAGCGAACAGTATGGCCTTTACGATACTGTATGTGTACATGGAACGGGTATTGGCCCATTGTGTGTGGTGTATTAACCCAGCAGAACAGACCTCAGCAAGAAACAGAGACTGATTATAAATATGCATGAGTTTTTTTACGCGAGATATGATTGGTTGAAAGGTGCAAGACTCGCTAGCTAGCAAAATAGCATGTATTGCGCACATAATCCAGTTTTGGTGGCCTAGATCATACATATGTACATTATATGTCTTGTGTGTAATAAATGTATATGCCTTATGTATGGGTGCATATATGATGCTATTATGACAAGGCTTAAGAACATTTCGTAACATAACGAAATATTTTGGCTTCCAATTAAATGGAATACAAGTCTGATTTAAGTTATTTTCTGGGCATTTCCATTAGTTATATTGTAGTAAGTATAGAAATCACTCTATTAGTCTGGATTATAATATGGTTGCTCGGCAGGCATATCAACTTGTAAATCAACTAGCCCGGACATAAATATTAGTTGCCCTGGGTGTCCGGACATACGATTTGTCGAACATTGGTCCATCTTCACACAACAAATTACATTGGTGTACTTATTGACATATTTTTTTAAAGTTGGGACCAAGCTAATGAACCGAAAGGTATTGCTAATACTTTAAATAAATGGAAGTTAATATGTACATGGTTTTTGTTGGCATACCAACAAATATTTACAAAAATAAGAAAAGTTAACAAAGCAGTAAACCTAATATGATCAAAGAGTACAAATACTAACTCTATGGTTCAGAATACTTTATACAGATATCTGAAAATATGTTAAACACGAACCCATTCCCCTACCCCCCCCCCCCCCCCATCCTCGTTATCAGGTCAACCTTCTGACAAAATCATTTATGTAATTCTTTATAGTTATAATATCAAATTACTTATAAAGTTACGCTTCTATGGTATTGGTATAGTAAACTTCTATTTCCATTGAGCCAACTGCTTTCTTCCAAATAACTTTTGGAAAAGTTTACAATACAATAAGTGAACATTTATGTTAATTAGGTAAATAATTCAGTGTTCACACTGGAGTTCAAAATTTGGGGGGCTTTCCCCTTCTGAAATCTACTAGCCTTTTTCCCTGACCAAATTTGGCCTTTTACCAGCTAATTTTGTATTGATTTTTTTTTGGCAGGAATTTCCCCACTTGGAATTATTTTCTAGAGGAAAATCATGCACCTTAATGTGAACATTGTTTTGTGTCCATAAATCTTTACCAGTTCCTTATATAAATACTTTCAAGGACATTACAAACATGTTAAAACCTCACCCCAACAGATGACTTTTCTTGTCTGGTGCATGATTTTGATAAATAAAATGCCATTACACAACAATCTTTTCACACTGGCATGTGTCAGATACAGAAAGAACTCCTTAGAACTTCTGAAAAAATATGAAATAGGGACACATCTTGCCTCTCCTATCCCCATAAGGTCAAATTACATAAAGACCTGTAATGACAGTTTCTTTGAAGGTTGCCTCCACCTTGCACCCCAAATTTGAAGATGAAACAAAAAAAATGAAAATGAATTGTCAAAATATTGTGCAAACTGTACATTTATGGAAACACCAGTTACAGTAATTGTTCAGCTTGTTGTAAAATGGAACCAGAATTGAGTGGAACTGGTATATTGTAAAATTCAGATTTATATAAATTTATTATATATTGTTAACTGTGCACACAAATGGTCATTAAATGATGACAATAGTTTTTGACATACAGTATCTTTTACTGTAAGCTAAAGGGAAAATTGAAAATTTAATTTTTCAATTTTTGTTTTTATTTCAGTAATAATCTGAAAATATTTCTTAAAAAATTATCATAATTTCTTTTTCTATTCAAATATACAATTTATTTGCCAAAACTGAAAAGAAAGTTCTACATAATATTCTACACAATTCAACAGTCATGTCTTTTTGCATAACGCTACACAGATGTACTTGGCTCTCTGGTTCTTTTACGTTTTGGTAGAGGTGCATCATCAATACTTTCATGGCTGTCCTCTGCAAGTTTTACATTCCCCTTTGATGATCCTGCTGCGAGGCTCCCAGCTACTACATTTCTGAGGAAACTGTGACCAAACTGCTCAACAGTGGGATTATCGTCATGCCCTCCAGCAGACCTCTGCTTACCAAAAAACTCTTCCACCGGGTCTTGATTGAACTTGTCACTTAATAAGTACTCGACTCCTTCCATTGCCAACACTTTCTTTGCTACCTCAACAAAAGAATTCACTAGAAAAGGAAAAAAATATTGATATCATAGTACACAATATGAAAAAGTATTATAAAGACCATACAACATAAACAAATGAGTGAATAAAGAAAGGTCAAGGTCCTTAGTAATGAAAACATTAGACTCAGGATTATAGCCTTGATCAGTTTCAGCAAACCAAATCTATAGCCAACATCCATGGCATCCACCATCCCAGTAATGACATCTTCCAAGGTCTCAAATAGCATTGAACAGGTGAACACCACAGATCTTGACCCTTATTCCCTCAAGTTCTTTTATAAAAAAAAACAGTTTGTGATAAACCGGAAGTGTGTACTCACTGTTGAGGCAGTGTACAGATTGAGTGCAATAAGATGAATTTTTTCAAAATTACAAATTTACCTGTAATGTAACAACCAGAAGTTGTTGCTGAACTTAAATACAGCTTCTTCTTCTCAGCATCATCCAGCCCTTGAACATTTTCTGCATCAAGCACCCACTTGTTGAGAAAGGCAAGGAACTCCTCTGTCAACCACTGAAAGATTAAAAAGAATGAAGATTGTTCTAATGACAACTCCCTGGAATGTTAACACCACATTTTAAAAAGGGAGGCTCGTCTCAGTAAAATACGGTACAAATGGGGAATACTATATTTTGACGTCACTTCCGGTTGTGGAGGCAAGATCCGATCCTCTGTCTGTTTGTACCACACAGTACAGCCAGACACCAGCATGTACGTTGTACATACACAGCGCATTACGTTACTGTGACGAGAAACTTATTTGTTTTTGTCAATGCTTTTTTGTCAGAAAGCGAAAGTGAAATTTTAGATTTACCAAATGAAAATTACTAAGAAAAAAAAAGAAGAGGATGAAAGCAAAAATCAAAATAAACGATTCTACCGGGGCTCGAACTCACGACATGATTTGAAAAAAAACGTTACGTGCAATCGGCGCAACTATCTGGGCCATCTCATGTGATAACCTTCAAGGCGTTTGAAATAAATATATACCTTGCAATACGAGACAACGAATCGCGCAGCAAAATTTCAACCAATCAAAAAATTTGAAAGGAATTCAAAACATTGTGCACATATGACGATATTGCCTCTTTAAAATACATCACAGCTTCCAAGATCAAGCAAGTAGTTCTAATGGCAACTCCCTGTTTCAACTATCTCATTCCTAGAAGAGGTAAAACAGATAGTTTAAAAACCATATTGATATCTCATTCCTAAAAGAGGTTATTGAACTTTAAAGATTTTTCTTGCCCACATAAAAATGACTTTTGTACTGAGTCTAAGTCATCAAAGCACTTACTGCTATGTCATCATAGCACTTCCTGTACTATTTTTTATGTATTTCTTTGAAAATCAAACACCAATTTTTCTCAATTTAAATAGAAGTTACAAGAACAAATTGAAAAACATCATAAATTTCATTCTACACTATTCTTAATAATTTTTGGAGAAAAAATGTTCCCAATCATTTAGAAACTATATAACTAATTTTCAAAGAAATATATAAAGAATAGTTCAAGTGGCTGTGATGACATCATAATGACGACTTAGATTCTGACGAACAATCTCTTTTACGCAGACATGACAAATCTTTAAAACTTCTTGTAGGAATTTCATTGGAAATATTCCTTTAAGGTTTATACAAACAATTGAAGAACAAAACAATTGAAGAACAAAACAATTGAAGAACAAAACAGTTCCGCACAAGTTGCTTCTATATGTCTTTAGAGCTTTAAGAAGTGTACAGGGTACAAGTATATACCTTAAATCTTGGATCTTCCAGACTTTGGTATGGTAAAAGGTCAGGATTCCTGGTTCTTTGGCCCTGAAACTTCTGCGAAACATTCAGACAATCAAAAAATTTATTGACCATTCTGATGAACTCGACTGTGGATGTGAGACCTGGCACCTTTGAAATTTCTAAGGCATTGGCCACAGTTTTGGACATGACCTGTAATAAAAAAAAAATGACATAAACATTGACAAAAAAAATCAAACCAATTTTGACATGTACCTCATTCACTATGAACAGAGTTCAGCATTCATTTTGATTCCTGAGGTGAAAAAATCAGTTATTTTGATGAGCAGAAATCCCTGTTACATTTTCTTGTCCATAACTCTTCCACAATGATTACCTCGGTAATTGTGTGAATGATGCAGTTTTTACAGATTTTTTTTTGAATCCCCTGTATTTTTTTAATGGGGTAATAATTCCAGATTTTCAGATCGAAAATCCGAAACTCTGTACATAGTGATTTATTCTTCTAAAATAATATAGACTGTATCAAAAAGGCAACAGCATTCCAACCATAAATCACCAAAAATAAACTAGACAAATGAACAGGGATATCAATATTTGTAATTTTGTGGTCCACACGAAAATCATAATACATTTTTTGTGTAAAATCTTGTCTGCGCAAATGCAATAAGAAGTAAGGTTGACAGAAAAAATTAACCATTGGATAATTGATTTGCCAAGCTTTGTTTTAAACAAGACAACATTTTTATTCTAATCTAGATCAATCATACCTGTGCCGCTAAAGAAACCTTCATTCTCAAGGATGGTGTCAAGTGGAGGTGTTCGTGCTTCAACTTGGGGACAAGTCTTAAACCTGGTGTGTTCCTGTGGAGTCCCACATCCCACTCATATAAATTCAGCAGTTGTGTCCATTGAATTTTAAGACCATTGAGCTGTAAACAGAAAATGATCAGGAGTAAAAATGTATTCATGCCAATATTTGCAGCAACCAAATCCATCATTTTAATAATCGGAAGTGCTTGTGGGAAGGTATCATTCCATCACGGCAAGATGGGACTGGCAGTTATGCGAAAGTCAAGCAAACATTCTCTGATGCCCTCTTTTTCAAACAAGGGACAGCCATGTTGACAATCTGGTGGTAGCTACACATAATCAGTTCGCAACACATGCACCAAACCTCAAGCTAATACTATCTACATAAAGGAAATAAGTCTGCAACTACTGCCATAAGTTAAATCTATCTGGGATAGTACAGACAGCCATGATTTTAGAAAAATGACCCACTGAACATACACCACATGAATACATGTGTACCAGGGAGTTAAGTCTCTAATGACACTAACACTTCTGTACTCTCTTGGACTACTATACATTAAGTTGTACTTATTTATGTAAATCACTACTGCACATTGCACGGGTGGCTTAATGAAAGCTTGCATGTTTCTGTACAGAATGTATTTTTTTTATTATAAAGAAAATGAAAATGATTTATAGTTACCATTAGATTTCTTGTTTTCCTATTCCAGTTGGAATTCTCAAAGTTGTTTCTGATGGTTTTCATTAGATGTGGTGGATCGCAGATGAAATAAATAGGGGATTTGTCTTCATACAAACTGCCTGGGGATTTGTATGAAGGTTTAAGCTCTGAAACTCCAGTTCCTCCGATGACCTTGTACAGTTTTCTGTTACTCGCAGCTCCATCAGAAACAATTGTCAAAACTGATAGTCCTAACAATTTAAGGGTTCTAATGCATTCCATACACATGGGGTATAGCTCAGCTGCTGTGACATCTTTGGTAGCGAAATACGCAACTGGAAATTTCATTGATGAGGTTATACCTCTAGCCATGAACAATAACACATGTGAAGCTAAAGCAGGTTCTTCACTTGATTCCGCTGTGCATCTTTTTTCAAAACTCTGCATTTCCTCGGAAAGACTACCAATTTCCGAAAACCCAACCAACTTGCCAGTGCTCCTAGAGAATGAAAGCCCAGATTTGACTTTCATCTCGTCAACAACAAGAGAAACATTTTTCTCATGTTCTTTTAAGTTTGGAATGTTGAAGTCTTTGTAGAATTTCAAAAGCAGGTCAGTGTTAATTCCTGTGGTTGGGTTTGTAAAGTGTGTATAGGAATACAAGGTATTTGGGTGCGGCAATTGTAAAAACCCTGATTTTCTTAGAGTATTATATGCAGTAGGGGATTTAGTGTTAATGGCAATTGCCCATCTTATTAAAGCAGGGTGCCATCTCATCTGGGTTTTGCTTTTTAGTGCAGAAGCTTTTACTTGTTGTTCCCACAATAATTTGCAGTATTGATTTAATCCCTGATTGAGGGTGGAAAGGTTATATTCTATTTCCCCACTTGATTTAATTACCAGTTCATCGACTATGCTTTGATCAACTTCATTCACTTCCACACTCTCTTTTTCAACTACTGAAGAAACTTTCTCTCTTAACCGAGCATTTATTTTTGCGATGTTCCTCTTTTCTCTCTGTACTTCCGTGACTCTTTCTTTCAATTCTTTCGTAGTTAAAAGACTAGTAGGCTTACATGCCTTGCGTTTTTCTTGCTTACAAGAACTTTCTGCAGCATGCAGAGAACTTCGATAAATGTTACAAACGTCACATAACAGATTTGTCTTCACATAAGGATCGGAGACAACAAATTTACATCTGATGTTCCTTATAGTTGGTTCATCTACTAATGTTAATCCAATAGGATAAAATGATTCCACTTTTGCCACACTTTCACCTTGCTTCCCTTTCAATGGGGAGTTTGCATGCTCCTTGGATAAATAGGCAAATCCAAAATTTCCTGTACAGATTTCTAAATTCTTTACATAATGTATTGCCTCACTTGCATTATTGAATGTTAAATCAAGTTTATTTCCTAGCACGTAACATACAATATCATCACTGTTAATGACAATTCTTTTCAGTACAACTCTCAATTCGTCATCTAAAATAGCTGCGAACAGTTTACCGTCTTTTAACAAAGTGGAAAAACCCAATTCCTTGCACAAACTCAACAAACTTTCAACATTTACAGATGAACATATGGCACAACCATCTCCATGAGGCTGAAACTGATAAATTTGGATATTTAATGTTTTAAATGTGGATCGATTATCAGAGTGAGATTTGGATTTGTTTTTTTTCCATCTAGAAATCTTTAGTCGACATTTATTACAAAATTTGGTGGGATAAATATCATGATTGTCTGAAGAAATGTCAATCCCTAAAGAGTTGATAATATCTCTTGCAAAATCCTTCAAAGGTACAAGATTCTTTTTGTCAGAATACTGGGATCCACACAACCTACAGTGTAGCTGTAAATGATGAGAATGTGCTTCCATTTACAGGTGAACATTTCAATCAGCCAAGTGAACCTGCATGGGAGAAAAAAAGAAAGGAAATTACATTGCCACAGTGTATTTAATAGAAATGATAACTTATGTACAAACTCCTTGGCTGTACCAGTAAAATTTTAAAAGATTAAATCATCCATCACCAGAGCAGTGTTCATATTACGGTGTGCAATTGTGGACCTCCCGCACATATCATCAAATCCCCCTCAAAAATATTTGAAGGTGGGAAATTACTTCAAGGAAGAAGAAAAAAAAAAAAAAAAAAAAATGGCTGCCAAAAAAGCAAAATTTGGCCAGAAAGTTACCACATTTTGCACGTAAAACTATATGTTTTGGCATTTTAAAAAACCAATTTTGGTCTTTTATTAGCCAAATTTGGCCTGTTTTCAGCAATATGTTTTTAGTGCAATTTTTGGTCTTTGTGTTTTTTTTCCAAAAAGATATCTCCCCTTTTTTGAAAAAATCTACCTCTTTTTTTGAAAAAATCTACCCAATAAATTACAGAAGAGGGAAAATCCCCCCAAATTTTGAATTCTAGTGTAAACACTGCACCCGCAATAATTTAATTCAGAAATTGCTGTTACATAAATTTATGGAAATAAAAAGGGTTGAATAAAAACATTTTGGCTACATAGAATGTTAGATTCTATTTATCTTTTGAGAAATTCGGTGAAATTATCATCATAATTATAATCATTTCAATACGAGGAGAACTTCAAAATGGACTCAAGTAAAAATAATTATGAAGAATGCCATGCTACACACAAATCAATATTAACTGCATGTATAAGAGAAAGAGAAGTGATATTTCCCTGCAAGTTAGGCTTAGAAATAAATACCAGTAGGCCTAATCATTTTTTTTTTTGCATTTCTCATCTGCTCTTTTTAATTCTGTCATATCCTGTCAATGCGACTATGTGAATCTAACATACTAATGAAGATAGGATTTCTTTTTCTGGGGTGGCCAACTTGGAGAGGGGGGGGGGGGGAGGCCATTGAGCCCATATTTTATTATTTGCCGATAATTTAAATTCGATAAAAACTTTTTATTTTTCTGTAGCCTATGTGTATTCAAACAATACAAAAAACTAGCATTTGGTGGGAAAAATATTTCATGGTTGACATCTACCCACACTTTATTTTCGCCTATAATCTTAATTGCTCAATTCAATAAAATTTGCTCTGATTGTTCTGTATACAGTTGACTTCTACTTGAAAAATAGTAAAGGCCTATAACGTTAGTCCTAGTCAGGAAATATGTGATTAGAGACAATGAAATAAGCCATTTTTTGGCCTAGTGCGCAAGATTTTCACAGTGGAACTTTGAAAGCTGTAGCGAGAAGGGAAAAAAAAGTTACGCTATGTTGAGTTTAAATGACATTGACAGGAAGTTATCTGTTCTTTCTAAACTGAATTCCCAGGAATATTTTCCATAAAAATGATGGTTTATATATACTGTAAAAGTAAACTTTTTACGATTTGGAAAGCAAAACTCAGTGTGTATTTGGGCAATGGCAGTACTTTTACCATACTGGTTGCGCAATTTGTTTACTTCGCCTCGTAGTTTCGAAGCAATTTTGGTGTATTTCCGAAAATTACGGTACTAAACGCGTGTACACCATACACGCTCGCTTTTTTTGACATATACAATGTTCGCAGCTCTAGTTATTACTCCACCCTCTATCTATGGTTTTAGTTTAGCTAATTGATTGCAGTAACCTACAGCAATCAAATTCAACATACCAATTACAAAACTGAGTACTATATACATTATAATATATCATGCATTAATAAAATAAAAAATTAGTAGGCCCCCAAGCCTATTTATAAAATATTACAAGGGACCAGTAGGCCTAAAGTGAGACCCAAGGATAGTAACATTAATATTACCAGACCACAAATGGGATAATTTGGGAGTTTGCACTTGGGACCTATATCTATGCCGAAAAACTCGCAAAATTACGGCTTATCTACTGCATATATATTACTCGCTATGTTACTGTATTATTTGGCGATGTGCTGCCATGGAAACTTAGCTCAAACCTTGCGAAAATACAGGCTTATTCTGAGAATCTACATCATTCGTCGAAACCAAGACCTACGTATATCAATTCTTTATACTTTAAAGTGTTAGGCTAGTAACATTTCACCGTTGGCGAGTCATGGCAAAGTGAAAAATAAGGCAATTTTGCAACCATTTTCGGCAGTTTTTGCTTATCAAAATGCAGTAAACAACTTACCAAATATCATTTAATAACTTCCAGTGAAAAAATCCAATTGAAATCCGGTTTTTTTTACGTATTTTGCTTAAAACTTTTCGATAACTGCACATCTACTTCGATATTCAACGAAGTAAGGTGACGCTCTGCGCATTGTAAACAGGTCAGAGGTCGACGAATTAGTCCTGGTGGAACTCGTCATGACAAAATTGAGGGCATCAGCATCCGCGGTGTATGCACTTGGATCAAAGGTATATAAAATCGCTTTAGGGCAGGAAACTCAGCGTGCGGTCATGTGGAATAGCGCAAAGAGTTAGCATAAGCGAAATTGCGGGAAAAGGTATCAAGTTTTAGGGAATGAGGGATTGATGAACGGCGTTGTGACTCCTTCTAATGCCAACTCCCTGGTCATACAACTGACAAGACTTAAGTTATGGCTCCGATGTCTGATGTGATGCCATTAGGAACCTATGCCGTTGTGATAGTAAATTGTGTCCCCCTCCCCCTTCCTTTTTCCGTAAATTTGGTCCCCTCCGGACTGATTTTACTAGGTAATTTACTGGTGTGTCTGTACGGTTTCTTCAATTAATTTTGTGTACTAAAGTGACAATCTAAAACCGAAGTTGATAATATGTATGTACGGCATACAGCGCATGAGTCGTAAAATTTGCCCACGAGCAGAAAATGGCTTCCAGTAAGCAATTATGTGAAAAAGAAATATAATCTATTCTTCGATCTGTGCAATACCCATCGGGATACACTGAAGAAGAAAAAAACGCGCTTAACGCAAAACGGCTGTGAGATTTACTATAAAGGGAGAAGAAGGGCTTTTTTTTGCAAAAGTTGTTGTCTCCAAATTTTCTAGAAAAGAAGGCCTAAATTTCCTAGTGGACCGTTTTTATTATGAGGGGGACCATTTTACTGAGTGGCTACGGCTTAATTGTTTGGGGGCCTAAATTTCGTAGGAAATAAGAGCCGGGGGCCAAAATTTACTTACACCGGCATGATGTTGTGTGTGTTTGTTTATTTATTTATATGTGAAAGTGTGTGAGCGTGACACTTTTCTCATCAACAAAGTATCTAGTTGTTTTTGGTTATGTACATTTTTTTAAATTCATATATTTTAGGGAAATATCCATAGTTTTTAGGAAATGTTCTTTGATATTAAAAAATTATTTGTTAATTTTGGAACATTTGTTGACAGATTTCATTTAATTGTACTTCAATGTTTACTTCAATGTTATGCTAATCCTCTTAGGCCATTATTATTTTTTGCATATCAGCAAAACGTGTGTCGTCCCCACCACCCCCTTCCTTCCACTTTCCCCTTTCCCTCCTCCGCTTCCTGGATAACCATTTCTTTACAAAATCTGTAATCGTTTTTCTTTTTAGATCAGTTTCGTTTGGAGAAGGAATGGTTTTTTTTCATTGCCGTGCATTGGTCACACGGTAAACAGGATGACGATTACAAGAATAAAGATGGTTGACAAATACATTTTCAAAACTAAAGTTCATTTATAAATACACAATGCGAGCAGAAGGGGAGAGGAGGATGTCATGCTGCATGCGTGCTGTGGAAGTGGTAAGTAATGTTGAGGATTGATGTTATTCTTTTAAAATTTGTTTATTACGTAATGATTACATGAGTCAGGAGGGAAGGGAGGGGGGGGGGGAGGGGTAAAATTTCTGCTCGACTTTCACTGACAGGTGTCTATACCCGGGATGAAATTTTAGCCCGGGTGAATAGAAAACTGCATGAGAAAAGTAATTCCGACTACATTTAAGGATTAGTTCAGTGGTGAAGCGTGTTTATCTTAAATTAAAGAGGACTTTAAAAGATACAAAATGGTAAAAAGAAGCATTAAAAAATCTTATTCCGTTAAGGAGATATTTAAGTTTAAGGTTTGGTATCATTTGTCTAGAAACGACTGAAATTAGACTAGTTGTGATGTCATAGGCTTAGATTCCTCAAAGTCTGTATGTATTCTATCATATTTTGTCCTGCAATTTTGTTGCTTAAAAACCATGGGATATGTCAAAATAGTAGTAGAACTGAATCTAGAAATGGTATTTATAATATACCACCTGAAAAAAGTTTAAGGGAAAATGACTGAAATAGTGAACAAAAAAACAACTTTTGTTTAAAATACATTAGGACTTTAAGGAATCTGAGGCTGTGACATCACAACTAGTCTAATTTTAGTCGTTTCTACAGAAATGATACCAAACTTTGAACTCAAATATTTCCTTACCGGAGTAAGATTTTTGAATGCTTTTTTCACCATTTTGTTTCTTTTGAAGTCCTCTCTCATATAAGATGAACTCAATGACCAATGAACTAATCCTTTAAACCATTACCACCTCCAAACTGGACGTCAGCCCAAAGGTACAAATTTCGTCCCGGGTGAGATACAAATGATTGATAGGCAGGTCACGACGGGTCACAAAGCCCGGGCCCAGCCTTTAACATCTAATTGCAACAACTTAATGGGATAGGGTTGAGATACACCTACAATAATTAATTTTAAAAAGAATAATGATAATAAAGATGCTTAATCAAGATGAAATATCACAAAATAACATAACGTATTTGTATTATTCTAAATTTTCATTCACTACCCATAGATCTTGCACAAAAAAGTAAAACTAATCAGGCCGACATTATTAGTGGGTCGCTTGCTTATATAACATGAATACGGTATGAGGTAGAACAAAGACTAATTATTTGCCCTATTGCAACCTAAGATAAAAGAGTCAAATTTTGGGCCTTTTTGTAACAAAAAAGCAAAGTGCAATTGATGTTTTCTGGACAGTACCATCTAATATCTTTCAGATGATGATGTTGTATGGGGATATTGATCTGAGCTGTTGGCTCTTTTTTTAATGCTGAAGTGAAGCAGTGTTATTACCAATATCAAATTTTGCTATGGGTCCATGTAAAAATAGTAATAGTAAGATAGTTCCTTACGAAACTTTTTATGAAACATGTTGTCAATTTATGATCAGATAATAGGCAATGCATAGTCAACACCTATGCCTTCTCTTCCAATTAAGCTTGCTAGCATTTTTGACATTTTCAACTTCTCAGCTTCCTGTTCCAAGAAATAGGAGTTCTTAAAAGAATGTTTGTATTAGCTATTTCTCTGGCGGGGGAGAGTGAAGGGGGAGAGTGATGGGGGATAGTGATGGGGGAAAAGTGATGGGGGGGGGAATGGGGGGTATTATTTTGGCTGGTCGGAGTGATACCTTATTAGTTATGTGCTACCATCAGGTTAACTACACAAGATTGACACCATACCAGGTGTTGTTGCATCGCGCGGTCATTCGAAGTAATAATCCGATGTATCAGTTTCAATTTAACTCACTTTCTAAGATTTAGACACCTCTTTCATTTGAAATTTGACATAAAAATGAGATTTTTTTTTATGGTTTATGTTAGTTGCATCAATATGTAAAAAGATTAAGCCTTTTCATTCCTGCTTCCCTCCCCTCTTCCTCCTCGCCTCTTCCCCTCGCCCTCTTCCCCTCCCCTCCCACTCCCGACCCCATTTGTAATTAACAATTTATTGAAAGATTTTATTTTGCTGATAAGGATTTGAAATAGGGTGGTAGTGTTTTTTTTTAATATCATCAAGTTTTTGTGTTTAATGGAAAGTTGTACTTTTATAAGAGTGCAGGATATTTTGGAATTCTCATGATATTACCAGAAATGCTAACAAAGGTTTGAGAAAAATAAAAAATGAAATTTTAGATAGCAAGAGAAAAATACATTCGTATCTTTGTCCATGGTGTGTAGAGAATGTCATTCGACCCTGGATTTCGAGACAATTCTGGATAAAATGACTGCGGCATTCCATATGCGGACTAACAGCCATACCTTGAGGAAGAAAAATTTGAGTTGCTCTTTTGATTGTTAGTTTATATTTTAATTTCCTATCACATGAAATAAGAATTGAGTCGAGGTTTGTTTCTCCTTTAAGATCCTGACGAAAAGAAAAGCAAGTAAAACTACTTGGCAAATAAAACTGCACCACACGAGACATAAGTACCAAAGTAATTAGATAAACGTATTAAAAGACAAGATTGCATTGTAAGATGTATGCCTATAGAAGGCAAAAAAGGATAAGGTGTTTGTCACGTGGTATGCAGTCAGTGAAGATTTTATTTCCAAAATGTAGCTAATTACAGTGGCGTAGGAACAGGGGTGAGGGGGGGGGGGTGGGGTGGGGAATGGTACTAAGGGCAAATACCATTCCCCCCGATAACAAAGGTCCAACAAATTGACATTAAAGATTCAGATTCGGAAAGATCTTCATTTTCGTGATATTGTCTTTATTTTCGGGAACTTTCCATCAATTTTTAGGAAATTTTCTTCATTTTCAGGAAATTTGTTTCAATTTTCGTTAAAATTGCATAAATTTCGTGAAATGCCTTTTATTTACGGGAAATTTTCTTCAATTTTCAAGTCATTATCTTCTTCATTTTCGTGAAATTTGCATCAATTTTTCTGACATAATTTCAATTTTCGTGGAAATTGTCTTTATTTTCGAATTTGTTTGAAACATTTCCTTCATTTTCGTCATGAGAGTATAAACTGGTTTTCTTAGAGAAGAAAATCTATAGAATGATAAAGTAAAATTGCACAAAACTTTTCACTTATTTCATTATAGAATTGTATTAACAATTTTTTTCTCCTGATTTTTCTTGATAGAAACTGGAGTTATTGCCGTATTCTAGCTCAACTTGCAGTGCCTTGTCGTGGACATCAGTTAAGAGATAATGGCCACATCAAAACATGGCCATAGAAGTGAGGATGAAGAGGAGGAGGATTTCAACAGCGGAAGAAGTAGATAAAGAAGAAGTTTAGGTCATCGAAACAGTTTTGATCTCATTACCCTCATATGCAATATGTGGCGATGAGATGGTCACTTTGAGGTCTGGGCATAGAATAGACTCTATACCCGCAAGAGCTAGTAGACCACCCACTTGATATTCAGATATTAGGAGGGCTGGTGGGGCTCATATGGTGGTCTGGTCATGTATGATGACACCATACTTGAGGTTAGGGGTACAGAGTTGCTTACACGGGGTTAATGGTGGTAATTTTTCGGTATGTATATGTGTGCGTATGTGTAAGTTTTTGTTGTGCAATCTAGAACTAAAATCCGACTGGAGAACTTGGGCCTCCAAAGTTTGTGGGTCAAATGTCAAATGGAAAAGACAAAAAAAATAAAGCTGTATTTTTATAGGAAAGAATTTATCTTGAAAGTAATACAGGTAAGTAAGATATAACATTCCCCCAATATGAAAATATCGTTGAGGTCAAAAGGTCAAACGTCTGCGGTCAAATAGAACAAAAATGACTAAAAGCTGTATTTCTTGCAGAAAACATTTTTGAAAAGGGATATAGGTAGTAGAGTATAATTTTCTCCAAAACTTTGAAGGTCAGAGGTCAAACGATCAAAATTAATGCTAAGTGCTGCATTTTTTACACAAAACCTATGTGAAATATTTTTAAAAAAGGATTTTTTTGTGGTCAAGGGTCCAATTTTGTTGTGGTCAAGGGTCCAATATGTGTTTTAAAGGGGTAATTTTGCGACATTAAGTAAGTGTGAGGCACATAGCAAAATGGAATTGCACCATGAAAATTTCTCTTTGAAGTTGTGTCTCGCAGATTTTGTGTTAAAAAAGTCCAAGGTCACAGACTTAGCGACCTTTTTTTGCTAATTTTGCCTGTAATATTAAAATAGACACCATTATTTTGTTGTGTTTGGTATCATAGGCGCAGATCACGGGGTCAAGGGGCTCAGATTAAATGCTAGGAGGGGGGGGGCGAAAGTATCGTTTTTTCCCCTCAAAAATATGAGTAGCCCCTTACATGAAAATTTGAAATAATGAAATTCAAAGCATCCGTTTATATTCAAACCCAAATCGGGTGTTTTTGCTTCAATTTTCTTGATTTTCGTGAAATTTGTTTCAAATTTCGTAGATTTTCCTTCATTTTCGGAAAATTTGCTTCAATTTGTGTTTATTTATCATTACTTTTTGCAGAATTTATTTCCTTTTATTAAATTTGCCTCAATTCTGGTGCAATTTCTTTTATTTTCGTGAAATTTGCTTCAAATTTTGCAATTCTCTTCCGCATTAACGGAAATTTCTTCAACTAACGAAGTTGTCTATAATTTTTATGAAATTTGCTTCAATTGTTTTGCTTTCATTTTCTGGAAATATTCTTCAATTTTCGAGAAATTTCTATTTTCTGGAAATTTCTTTCTTAAAAAAATTAGATATCCTTCATGTTCGTGAAATTCGCTTCTTTTTGTGGATTTTGCTTCAACTTTTATATAATCATTTCCTTTTATTTTGGGATGTTTGATGAATACTAAGGGAAAATATTACATAGCTATAAAATATAAAATAATGATATCTTTGCCAGAACAATCGTAAACACAACTTCTTTTAGGGTTACATAGTGCGGGGTAAGAAGGGGGGTGGGGGGGGGGGGATTACTCACACATTAATGAAGAGGGGGGGGGAATTCAATCGTTGTCATAATAACAAAGTTTAGAGGTCAAATTGTAATTGTCGAATACAAAATTTAGATTAGTATTGCGTGGTTTTAATTTGAACCATGGGTACAGTGTAGGTCTAGAGGTGATGAGATCGGCATTTCTATAGGCATTTTCTTGTTTGTATATTGAATAATTTCCAGGTTAGCCAGATAGAGTTGCATTTCGTACTTGAAATTCGTGTCACCGATATTTAAAAAAACATAATTCTGCAATGATAGACGTCTTCTTAATGTTCTTATTCCTGTGAGGAGATGGGAGATACTAGAAGATATTTAGATTTTAATTCTTTTTTTTTAAACACTGCCCTATGCATGCCGAGAGAGAGAGCAAACTTCTAAACTATGACACATTCTGTCAAAAATTTAATATATTGTATTAAAATGTATCATCCATTTTTAATGATAATAAATGCTGGAATATTATTAGATGGAGAGCAATTGTTCATCGTAAATAGGCTAACTGAATAATATTTGAAAAATTGCTATCAGTTACCTTAAAACAATTAAGTAATTACTTTTCCAGGAAATACATTTGCACAGAATTTCCTCTATGAAATTTTAAAAATGAATTACATCATGGTGTACAAGAAATTTTAAATGCAAAAGTGTAACTCAATGTATTTGCGTGTGTATTTTCATGTGTGTACTTGTAAGCATCTTAAGTAAGGTGAATACAGAAGCAGTATGATCTGTAGAATAATCTTATTCTTCATTAATTAAGTCCAATGCGACTGGCATCATTCATCACAAATATGCTGATCTCTATGTGCCTCAGGTGTGATCGTATTAAGTTTATTATTATAATTTAAATGTGGTTAGATTCATCTTACCATCAGGAAAACCATTGTAAAGAGATCTACAAACAAAGTACACATCAATTTGGTTGCTAACTGCTGTATTTCCACATGACTATTATCATACAAATATCCTGCTGTTGAAAGAAAACACCTGTTATACAACAATGGGCTCTTTTAATTAATAGAGCTTCAACTACCTGACCCACACATACAGGGTGTTATACAAATGAGGCCCCTTGTGTGGCTATTAATTAGCACGATCACAGCTTTCTGGCTTTTGTTCTTGAATTTCTCTCATTCTTCCCCTAGTCTCTTTCCTTACTACCTCTAAAATGATCTGACCTCTCAGGCACAATTTGACCTTCGTTGTCGTGGTGCCGTTAAGACCTCATCAAACAAACAAACAAACATATTTTCGGTGTAAAAGTAAAAAAATTCCCCCCTAGGAAATTAGTCCCCAGACAATTAAGCCGTAGTAATCCAGTAAATTTGTTTCCCCCCCCCTCCCCTTCCTCATAGTAAAAACGGTCTGCTAGGAAATTTGGGCCCGGCCTTTCCTTTCTAAGAAATTTGAGACAACAAATTCTCCCCCTTTGCAAGAAAAAGCCTTTCTTTTCCTTCACACTAAATCTCACTGCCATTTTTCGTAAAGCACGATTTTTTTCTTTAGTGTATTAGCTTATCCTTCTTATCACTTTTTGCTTATCACTTCAGCACACAAAATTAATTGAAGGAATCGTACAGACACACCAGTAAATTACCTAGTAAAATCAGTCCGGAGGGGACCAATTCACTAGACATTCCTTAGGAAATAAGGTCCGGGGGTTCTATATTTACAAGGGGGAGGGGGGGGGGGAGGGGGAAATTTACTATCGCACCGGAACTATTTCTGTCTAGGTCACTCTTATTTGCTTACAAGTCAAAACAAAGAGTCCTTGGCGTGGACCATGTGTTGCTAGCTGTTGTGTGGATTTAAATTCCTTGTGTTCACTTATGCACGATGGTCATTTTAGTATTGCTCACATGCTAGCAGCAGGGGAGATAAGAGCTCGTACACCTAACGTACGTTTTAGTCGGGAATGATGTGAAATCTCAATACTTAAAAATTGAATTTGTCCCATATGTGATGTGCAAGAAAGAAGGTGTGCTCCGTTGTTTTGGTTACATCATGCTTATAGGCCAAAGGGGGCCGAAGTTTAATTGTAAACATGGTTGGCATGTTATTGTATTGCCCAATTTTGTTTCCACACAGTATAAATTTGAAAGTAAACTTTTATGTAAGTTAGTGTGTACATAAATATGCAAGCTAATCACTAATTTGCATGACTCATATACGGCTATGTAAATTGGCCGGCCTTAAGTATGATTTTATGGTCCATTTGTACCCAAGAAATGCCCTTTGGTGTTAAATGATATTAATAAGTGGGTGGGGCATTTTATTTGTGGTAGGATAAACTTTCAGTCATATTTAATTACTTAAAAAGTAAATTCAGAAGGCAGGTAAGGGAACGAACGTCGGAGGCTCTTGATGTGACGTCACAACAAATATGAAATAATTACTTCAATAAAATCTTTGGAAATAAACAAAATGATGGAAAATTATCAATTTAATGCAAATTGAATGACGTTTTTTGGTCATTTGCATTATTTACTGAACAAATCTACCTGTTCACGGTATATGCATAGGATCTGTTAGAGGCACAGGTGTCTCATTTAAATTTTTGTCTTAAATACCACTTTCTTATAATCACCTTACAGTTATACTTTTAAATAAAGAAAACTTTGTATTCAAAATAGCAATCATTATCTCTTTGTTCTTATTTAAATTATAAGCTTTAAGTTTTAAATAAAGTAATTCAAACAGTGAAACTTAAATCAGTTTATTAGGCCAGTGTCAATGCAAAACCGAAATCCGGCATAAGAATGAAAACATGACATTAACTATATGATTGCACAATAATAAAGTATGTATGCAAACAATTAAAAAAAGAATGTACTATCACAATCTGAACTGCAAAGTCCGAAAAATGGGTCCAAATAAATGATAAACCAAGAAGAGAAAGGGTGGCCCGACATATGTCGAATTACCATTTCGTAAAGCTATGAACGAAAAAGAATAAAAATTAATAAATCCATCGTAAATTGATATTTCAATTAAAACCATGCAGATTGGCAAAGCAATCTGCTCAGCAGACGGGATGTACTGGTACATCCCTTCTCATGGGATGTTATAATACATCTATCGTAAATCGTAATATTTCAGTTTACACCATCCAAATTATTGGCAAAAAAATCTGTTTATTAGACGGGATGTACCGGTACATCCCTAGCTAATCGAAATATTTCATTGAAACCATCCACATTATTGACAAAGCAATCTGTTTACCAGACGGGATGTACCGGTACATCCCTCGTTAATCGAAATATTTCACTTGAAACCATCCAAATTGATAAAGTATATCTGCTCACCAGACGGGGTGTACCGGTACAGCCCTTCACATGGGATGTATTGATACATCCATCGTTAATCGGAATATTTGACTTTAAACTATCCAAATTATTGACAAAGCAATCTGTTTACCAGACGGGATGTACTGGTACATCCCTCGTTAATCGAAATATTTCACTTGAAACCATCCAAATTATTGACAAAGCAATCTGCTCACCAGACGGGATGTACCGGTACATCCCTTCACATGGAATGTATTAATACATCCATCGTAAATCGAACTAATTCACTTTATACCATCAACCACAAAGCAATCTGTTATCAAACGGTATGTACTGGTACATCCTTCACATGGGATGTATTGATACATCCATCGTTAATCAAAATATTTCAGTTAAAACCATCCTAATTGACAAAGCAGTCTGCTCACAAGACGGGATGTACCGGTACATTCCTTTACATGGGATGTATTGATACATCCATCGTAAATCGAAATATTCAACATTAAATCATCTAAATTGACAAAACAATAAACCCATGAGGACAGGTTGTACTGGTACATCCCTTTCTCCTGTGCACTCGTATTAGGTTATCCAAGACTCTGAACTAATACAGATTTTATACATAGCAAAAACGCAGTTTTGAACAAAACCTCCTTAACTCAATAATTTTACATGAAAAAATCTAATTCTAAATAAAACGTGAAATTTTCATGTAAAAGACGATTTACGGGTAACTATTAAAAACAATTGGTGAAATTCGAAATTTAAACATGGTACAAAAATACAAAATATTTAAAGTGCGTTTTTGCACATGAAAAAATGGAATAGCCCCAGAATTCTGATTTCCTAAATTTTGAAAATGTTTCCTAAAGCCTTCGTCACAAAGTTTGCATGAATTTAAAATTGATGAAACTTTGTTCAGCCATAACTCAAAAACTTTCAAAGTTCAAACAATATATAAGTTCATAGACCTTTAAAGGGGTGTTGAGCTTATAAAGGACACGCAGATGGATATTCAGTAATAGTGGAGAACGAAATGCACCTCCTAATTTGAACACAAATCAGTTCATAATCTATTCAGTTTACTCCCAGCTCAGTCAGCAGTAAAAGGTTTTTGGGAACATCACTCACTATACGGCAAAATATAAATATCTTTCAATTAATGATAGAACTGAAGGATATGTAACAAAAATAACAGTTTGGCACCAACATTAAGATATAACTGTAATACTTTGTCCTTACCTTTCGAAACAAAATTGTATCACTTTATGTCCTCTGCTAGCTGTGCTAAGTGGGACTATGAGTTGTGTCTCTCCTTTGGCTCCAGCAATGTATTTAACTTACGAAGTGCGAGTACAAACTTACAAGTTTGGCGATTGGCAAAAGCATACATACATCTGTATTTAAGCGCGGTTCTCGTAAAAATGTAATTCTGGATGGAATGAGTTTCATATATATACCCGAGATGGGTATACGAGTATAGGGATCTCTCTCCCTATCTCTATTTCTGACGGGCCTATCACAAAGCTCGTTACAATAAAATGGCTTGACACGCCTACGGTATTGTGTTACATGTAGTGGCGTCCTGTTGCGGTGATTGATTGGCTTATTTATACATTTATTTAGACAAATCAAAAACGTTTCATTGTATTGCAGTATTGTATATTTCTGTCAACGTTAACAATAACTGGACTTTAACCCAAACAGTCAAATTTGTAGTTTCGTTTTAGTAGACTATTAGGTGACCGCCTCTGACTCGCAATTAAATTCGTCACAAACGTCGTCATGCTCTTATAACCACTGAACTCTTATAACCACTCAATTGCCACTGCACCTCACAATCCATCACGTTCTCCTTGCTTGCCCCCTGCAGCCCTGTACAACCTTCCCAGAGCTTCCCTTGCTCCCCACAACTCAATTGCTAAGTTCTTCCAGAAAAATCCTCCGGATAAAATTATCTCCTTCCTTCATCATGCTTCCCTCTACAACCATATTTAATTCTCCTTTTCCATCCCCTCTCTACTTTGTTTTTGTTTCAACCATGCACCTCCCCTCTCGATCACAGCTTTCTGACCTTTTGTTCTTGGATTTCTCTCACTCTCCCTCTGTTCCCTTTCTTTCCTACCTCTATGATCCAACCTCTCAGGCACAATTTGACCCTTGTTGTCGTGGTGCCGTTAAGCCCTCATAAAACAAACAAACAAATTCTCCAAAAAATAAGAAGATTTCCCAAAAATTGAAGTAAATATCACGAGAATTGATGCAACTTTCCCGAAAATAATTTTTTTTTTTCTCGAAAATGAAGGACATTTTGCGAAAATTGATGCAAAATTTACCAAAATTGAAGCAAATTCCCCCCTAAAATGAAGAAAACTTCCTAAAAATAAAGGAAATGTCCCAAAAATTGATGAAAATATCCCCAAAGTAAAAACAATTTCACGAAAATTGAAAAACAATTCACGAGAATGAAGAAAATTTACTGAAAATGAAGAAGATTTTCCCAAAATTGAAGCAAATATCAGACTTTATGCAATTTTTCCCAAAATAAAAAAAAAAACAATTTTAAGAAAATTAAAGAAAATTTCGTGAAAACTGAAAATAAAATTCCCGAAAATGAAAAAACTTTTTTAAGCAAATTTCACGAAAATTGAAGGAGTTTTCTCAAAAATTGAAGATTTCCGGAAGAAAAAATGTCACAATGGAATCTGACTTCGTTATTGAGGGCAAAAATGGCGGGCCTTGGCACTCGGTTCCAACGCCACTAAATTCACATTTACGCAGTGAATATAAGTTGTTCAAAATTTGTTATTTTCAAAATGAATTGAAACGAACAGGAAATCATGAATATAATCATTCAGGCAGGATTAGCTACACTGGACCGGCCGGGTGATTTGGGGGAGAAGGGGCCCTGACTATGGTCAACATTCTAGTTTTATCGGGATTGGCTACACTGCACCGGCCGGGTAATTTGGGGGACAGGGGGCCCTGACTATGGTCAACATTCTACAGTTTTATCAGGATTGGCTACACTGGACCAGCCGGGTGCTTTGGAGGACAGGGGGCCCCGACTATGGTCAACATTCTACAGTTTTATCAGGATTGGCTACACTGGACCGGCCTGGTGATTTAAGGGACAGGGGGCCCTGACGTTGGTCAACATTCTGCAGTTTTATGGCGGTAGATAATATAAACAAATTTTGATATGTTAAAAGATCTGATGAATGGTACTTCTTCAATGGCGTCGCCAGAGAGGGCGTCGCCAGAGAGTGGTTTGGGTAGATGAAATAAAAAGAAACCTATAGTGGTGTATTCAGTGAGGGATCAGCAACTTATACCCCCTGGAAAAATTCCATTGGTAGTATAAGTATTCATCTCACATTCATTATTCAAACAATCCAGTGGAGAACTGCACTCCACACATTTCACACCATCTCTATTTAATCACGTAGCTGCACTCGAGCAGCACAGAGAGAAATTGATGCCTTAGGGAACAATTCGAGGGGGTAATACCACTTGGCCTCATAGCTCAGTGGTAGAGCAACCGAACGGTAGTCGGGGGTCTCTGGTTCGAATCCCGATGAGGGCATATGATCTTTCTCTCATCATCTCACATTCATTATTCAAACGTTTCAGTGGAGAACTGCATTCCACACATTTCACACCATCTCTATTTAATCACGTAGCCTCACTCGAGCAGCACAGAGAGAATTGATGCCTTAGCCCTTACTCTCCCAAGGGTCCAAAAATAGAATAAGCTATTTCGGGAACTTTTTGGAAAGAGGATTTTTTCAGCACTTTCTGTTCCATTTGTACCAAAACAAGTTGAACTTTTATGAAAGCTAACATGTTGAACTTTCCAAAAATTTGCATATTTCCGAAGTCAAGAATGCAGAAATATGCAAATTAGGTCATTGAATTAGCATGTTAGGTCTCCAAAAATGCTATCTTTATGACATGCTTGTGCCTTGTGGCTAAATAGCAAAAACATATGGATACAATTTCTGAGTCGTCCTTAGAAAGACCTCTCATTTAATACTATTCATGGATTTTTAGGAATCAGAAAAAAAAATAACGCGAATATGAAAAAATTGGTACATTTTGATTTAAAAATTATCCCCCAAATCTGTAAATAATCTATCTAATAGTGTATGGCACTAAATTTTCCAAAAACATGCATTTTTCCTTCTATGATGTCCAAAACTAATAGAATGCAGAAAAACAAGATGTTTACATCATCATTCGCAAAAAATAGAAAATAAAAATATGCAAATGATATGCAAATTAGGTCATTTACCACATTTATTATGCGCGAAACTGTTTTGTTTATTTCTGACCTAATTTCAGCCATTACAAGCTTCACAGCTACTTTTTTGTTGATAGACTATGCTGATTATCTATTAGACACTTACTTCTGTTCATTCCACATGGAATTCATAAGAAATTTTTGCCGAAAAAGTCCTCAAAGACGGTTGAGAGCATCAGTAAATATGATGACTTTGCCAAACTTGGTTTTCTTCACGGGCAGTTATTTCCGCAAAGAAAATGGAAGAAACTGGTCCAAATACAGGAAAATTCTTATGGAAAATTCAATTCCAACTGTTTCCATAGAAATAGGGGGTGTTGATGGTGGGGTTCGTGCCATTTTGATATTAACACTAGGCTTAGCCTAACACACTAAGTCTATAAGACTTGGCTTACAATAATAATAATAATAATAATAAATGTTATTTAAATACGCCATTCACCAAAGTACCATGGCGCTTACAAAGTAAAAATAAAAACAAAATGAAAAATATCAAAATAAGTGGGTCTTTAAGAGTTTTTTGAATACTCTGGTGGATGGAGAAGTTCTCATGTGGGTGGGTAAAGTGTTCCAGGATCTGGATGCAAGTATTTCAAACCTTTTGTCACCTATGGCAGAATTGAATATGGGTATGTGAAGTCGGGTGGAGTCATTACTCGATCTGAGTTCACGTGCGGGTTTTCTTATCTTGATTATATCCTTTAAATACCAAGGCGCCTCACCATTCAGGATTTTGTAGATGAAGAGAAGTGTTTTGTAGGTGACAATATTACAAAGTTGTGACAAACTAACCACCATGCCTATTGTAATACCTGGTAAGTTATTTTTATTGTGAAATTGAAGATTTATATCAGTTTCAATGCATCTGTGGGTAGTCTGTCACACCTTTAGAAAACAAAAACACCTGAAAAATGAAAAAAGAATTGATGTAAAGTAATAATTTCCCTTATATTTTACATTGATTGGATTTAATGGATTGGATCACATTAATTTACATTTCAGTGAAAATCAACAAAATGACGAGAATAATGATGAAGAAGATGTACGTACTTTATCCTGCTGGAATGGATAGCTGAGGAAGAGGACCTGTGGGAGTGCTGGTGGGGGATTTGGCAACTGCACGAAGGTGGAAGATCAACCGCTATGCCAAGAATAAACTAAATTATCATATGATTATATTATACATCCCTAAACTCTTATAACATCCCTAAAGTGAAGTTGATGATTTATGAAACCATCATAATTTCTAAATTGCAATAACTAGTATCCCTGAAACAGCCCTAAATAAGTTTATATATATATATATATATATATATATATATATATATATATATATATATATATATATATATATATATATATATATATATATATATATATATATATATATATATATATATATATATATATATATATATATATATATATATATATATATATATATATATGTATATATATATATATATATATATATATATATATATATATATATATATATATATATATATATATATATATATATATATATATATATATATATATATATATATATATATATATATATATATATATATATATATAGCCCTAAGAGAGGGAAAGGGAAGGGTAAATATTGGTTGCAATTTCCTGCAGAACTGTAGCTCAGTTTATTTCATTTGTTATAAGAATTTATTTGTCAGAAGAATTCACTTTACTGTAGCCTTATAAAAATAAATCAGTTGATACAATATTGTTGTTACATATTGATTTCTATTTTATTTCAGTCCATGAGAATTCATTGGTTGTATGTTTAGTTTGAAAATTGCAATTCACTGGATAATAAAACCACAGTTCTATACTGACGGAACTTACTACCAATATCTTCAGGGTAGACAGTGCAGCTCACATGACCATCTAATGAACTATCGAACAAGACTTACTGCACAACAGTGACCCTACAACCAAAGAAGAGTTGTCAATTGATACAAGCCTTTCCTAATATTGTTTCCATGTCCCTTGCTAAAATGGAAACACTTTTGTGAGAAGGGAGAAATAGAAGCATATGCATTGAATTCTCAAACCTAGAATGGCAACATGCAGTAAAAAACAGACTGATGTTTTTTGTTTGTCAACTCAAAATTTCCAAAGTTTTATAGGATGTAGCAATGAAACAGAAAAGTGTGTTCGGCCAACCGAAGGGATTCTAACGACTGGTTGATACGATACTTGCCATGAAGAAAACCCTAACGTTGGTTGTACCTGGGGGGAAGGGGGGGGAATTGACCCCGGGCTAAACGTTCTGTATACTCTTTTTTGTAATCCAAAAACTTGTGATAAATTGATGCACAATGGCGGTGGTGACGGCGAATGCCTTCACCACAAGTCTCGCAACCGAGACATGTTTTTGGTCTGCAAACCATACACCGTTTATTATGTGGGAAGCCCATGAAGGCCTTCTCATGATCAGGGTGTAGCCTGTCAGGAATTTCCTGATTTATTGGCGGAGGATGACAAACACGCAGTGCCCTTTGTGGTGCAACTAACTGCAGTGTCAATTCTCTCCGGAAGTTCCTATGAATTGCTGTCTTAGGGTTTTTTTGCTTATACAAAATGAAAGCATTGACAATTGCCATATCAATCAATCGCCAGAATACCTTTTCCCACCATTTTCTAGATATTGGGGAAAGAAGATAGTACGACAACAGTTGGTCGAACACATCAACTCCACCCATGCCATGGTTGTATCAACAATGACACTGGGTTTCTGTACCTTCTCTGCTTCACGGCTGTGCTTTATTCGGCGCTCAACCTCCTCCATCCCATTACCATGGATAGTTGACAAACTAAAAACATCCTTCTTGTCCTTCCATCTGCAAGCTGTCATTCCATGGCTAGTGAGGAAGATGGCATGTCCTACCTGCACTGTGTACTTGTTAGTACACAATTGCTTAGGCATATTGATACGGTTCTGACGAACAGTACCAACTGCCAGCGTCTTGTGATCGAGCAGATGACGAAGCATGGTCGGTGACGTATAAAAGTTGTCAATATACAGACAATGACCTTTCTCCATGTACAGATGTATGGTGTCATCAGATCGTTTACAACGCGAAGGGACAAACCAACTTCCGCAGTACCATCTTCCTTACCGGTATAGATCTGAAAATTCAATAAGTAATGATTTACAACATTACACAATGCCCATACTTTTCTTTTATTACCCGCTTAGTAGGCTTGTCCTTCATGAACTGGAGGAAGTTGACCCTGCACTTGGTGCCGATCATTTGCTCATCAAGTGACAACTTCTTTTCTGGTGCGTAGTGCAGTTGAAAGGAGTCGACAAGCAAGTCATATAAGGGACGCACTCTGTATAACTCGTCAACACTCTTTCCACCTGCATCTAGGGACATTCTCCGGTTTTCATTGACATCATGAATCGTGCTATCTCCTGATAGCGGTTCCTAGACATCACTGAACTGAAGAAAGGACCCGGCGATAGTTCATGAGTAGACCAATAATCAGCCACTGAACAAGTGGGTGTAAAACTTATGTACCCTGTCAACCCGATGTAAGCCACCATTTCTTCCCTTGTAAAAGGCTGAAGTACAGCTAGCCCTCTCACCTGATTGGCATAGCGGTTGGACTCCCTGACTAGATCATCAAAAACTGTATTGGTTAGATACAGTTTCAGATGATCCAGCTCGGAAACTGCCTCCGTGGCAGCTGCTGACATCCCACTGTGACCGGAAAACTTGATGTCATTGTTTAGAGATGGCTGAAGATAAAGAAAAAAAAAATATGTATGAATTGAATTGAATTATTTTAATGACCTAGAATGGGAAAGAATGGTTAGTCATAAGTTATTCTTCTTTGACAAATATTATTCACCTTGTGTACATCCCAAGTGAAATCATGGCACTCATCGGGTTGATGCTGCAAAAAAAATGAATGTTAGTACCTACCTTTCGACTCTCCAAATTTGTAAAGTCTTCTGCTATACCTTGTTGCTGCAAATAGAATTTAAAAAAAATGCAACTTTATTCATTCAACTTACTTTAGTTTGGTCTTCCCATAACCAGTTACCGAAGACCTCGTGTCGATTCCGGTCACCCTCCACCAGTACTTCCCACAGTTGATGGTCTTTATCGGCTGCAGGGATGACCTTCGACCGTTACATCTCCTGCAGCCGAGCGTTCCGCTCTTCCTCCCTGGTTTTGAAAGCAGCTTTCTCCGCTGCAGTCGGATTTTCTTTGAGTGGTGATGGTGGCGAGACTGCAGCGGAAGGCCTGGAAGAGGGGCCTGGGCTCATCTTCAACGGTCTGCCCCTCTTCCTCTTGGGTTGGGGAGTAGCGGGCGGCTCGTCCTCTTCCTCTTGATACAGTTCTTGTCTGGCCTGTGAAAAAAATGTTTTTTGGGAAAAGGGATCGTAAACGTCACGCCTAGCGTGACGCTGGGAGAGTAAGGGTTAGGGAACAATTTGAGGGGATAATACCACTTGGCCTTATAGCTCAGTGGTAGAACAACCAAACGGTAGTCGGGGGTCTCGGGTTCGAATCCCGATGAGGGCATATGATTTTTCGCTCACCATCTCACATTCATTATTCAAACGTTCCAGTGGAGAACTGCATTCCACACATTTCACACCATCTTTATATATATATATATATATATATATATTTTACAATTCCACATGCCACATACAGTATATCCTCCTAGCGTTTGATGGTGGACAAGCATGTATGTCATTCAGGCCATTTCAAGCCATGCAGACTTGCAGAGGATTTATGATTTTTATCTAAGCCGTACCCCATCTTTTCCTGCTTCCTATGAACTTTCAGCCAACTTGTGTGCTCTTTTCACAAATTATATGAACAAGCCAGTCGAAAAAAGAACAGGCATAGGTTTACTGACTAAAGCCATTGATCCTGAGGCTTACAACATCACCACACCTGAAAAATTAACCCTCAAGACTCAACCCAGATTTTCATTACAAATTCAAAATTATGTTACCCTTACTATTTACTGTTTTCTAAAAGAAACTTCACTTTTGTTATTAAGCCATCTGTGAGGAAATATGTCTCTAGTACGCACTGAACTAACAAACTAGACATCAATGATGTTATAGCTCAACCCATAACAATGCAAGAAGAATTGATTGCTTTTATTGAATAAAATATATACGTACTTTTTATGTACTTTTATGATGTTTTTAAAGTTTTATTTGAGATGCATTCTATTTATGGGCAATTATTCATCATGTTAAAAATCCAAGAGTTTTAACTTTCCTGTATGAGTTGTATTCAGTTTGTTTGTTTGGGTGTAATGGCACCTTAACAGTCAGGTCATATGTGCTAAACGAGGTTAGTTGTGTGTGAATGACTGTCAGATTGGTTCTCAGTGATGACTTAGTTTTGCGGTGGGTGCAATGAGGTTCCCGTCATAGCGGATGTCTGAAAAATTATGCTTCTAACAAAAGCTATGTGACATTCAATGCATGGTGCCATCATGTCTCACTCGATTACTAACGTTGGCGAGGTCGTAGGTCAATTCCACCACAACGTATGGTTAGAAAATACTTTTTGTAAACATAACAAAATTACTAACATTTTCACATTACTCTTCATAAATATTAAATTAATTTCATTTGGCCTGTACTGAAAAAAGATTACTGACCAAACATTTTTCAAAACGGCCAAACGTACCTGATTTCATGGCCCTTTGTATTCGCGAACTTAGGGCCGGGTATATGCAGCATACTACCTCTTTTATTTAAGAATAGTGACAGTTGAAAAAATATGCTTCTAACAAAAGTTGTAAGCCGTTTTGTATTAATTTAATGTAGGAGTTAATGGAGGTTTCCACCATGTAACGGTCGATTACCGACGTTATCGGAGAGCAAAGGTCAGTTTGAGTGTAGCATATTCTGGAACAATACATTTTAAAAACAAAATTACGAACATTTGCACCTACAATGTATTACAAAATGTTAGGCTATGACGTTTTCATGTTTGATTGTTTCTGCATATGAGTTCCAATTTGTTAAGTTTTAGTTTCGCTACGGAAAAAGCGCAGTGTCGTAATTCCCGGTATACATGTTCCCCTACTTTTTAAGGCCTATAGAATTAAAAATAATAATAATAATAGTACACAATTGGGGGTGGGGGATTTGTTTGAGTTTCAATTCGCATCTTATGACCCCAAGTTTGGATAAGAAGCCAAGCATGTTCCTTCACGTTGAAGATGTGAATTTACGGCCCTGAAATGTCAAAGATTCATTGTATGAAAATGCTTTTCTGCATCTCATTCACCCCATGCCATTTCAGAATTCAATTGTCTTATCAGGGGTGGCGGAGCGTTCAAAATATTGGGGGATTTAATGAGATAAAGTGACATGTGATAACAATACTGCGGAAAAGGGGGCGGGGGGTTGGATCAACTAACGTGATACGTTCATCTAAAATTATTGGGCTGAAGCCCGCACATCCCCTTTCCCAGCTCCGCCGCCTCTGTCGATTGCAAGTCATCATTAAATAAAATGATAAAAACCTTGATATGAACGCACAATGTAAGTTTTGCGTAACTATCATGACCACTTTAATATGAAATTAAAATTGGTTCTTTCCGTTTTTTCAAACTTACGGAAACACTGAAATTTTATATTTAAAGAGGGAGGCTCGTCTCAGTAAAATACAGTAAAAATGGGGGATACTATATTTTGACGTCACTTCCGGTTGTGGAGGCAAGATCCGATCCTCTGTCTGTTTGTACCACACAGTACAGCCAGACACTAGCATGTACGTTGTGTGTGCAGAATTACATACACAGCGCATTACGTTACTGTGACGAGAAACTTATTTGTTTTTTCAATGCTTTTTTGTCAGAAAGCGAAAGTGAAATTTTAGTATTATAATACTACAATGATAGTCACCAAATGATAATTACTGAGAAAAAAAGAAGAAGAAGATAAACGATTCTACCGGGGCTCGAACTCACGACATGATTTTTAAAAAAAAGTCACTTGCAATCGCCGCAACCATCTGGGCTATCTCGTGTGGTGACCAGGGGCGCGTTTTAAATAACTATATACGTTGCAATACGAGACAACGAATTGCACAGCAAAATTTCAACCAATCAAAAAATTTGAAAGCAATCCTAAATATTGTGCACATATGACGATTTCGCCTCTTTAACATTCATCATATCCATGTAATGATAATCATCCTCTGGTTTAACCCGATTATTAGTTCCCACATTGAAAACAAAACAACTGTAACTTCAAACTGGGCTTGATACAAGGATAGAAGGCGGGATTACGTAATTTCCCCTTTGATGTCACTGCTGCGAGAAAAATCTGAGTCACTGCCAAACTGCGTTTAGAGCAGTGATGCGGTCTAATCTGCTGCACCGTATAATTTAGTGTACTTGGAATAGCTTTTTGAATGATTTAGCCATTGCATTTTTACCCGAATCAGCACTAATGGGGCTGTTATGTAGCAATAAATATTCAAGTGTTTGAAGTTTTTACACACACAAAAAAAGAATGATTGTTTGTTGTCCGTAACTACACATGTTGAGAAACGCTATAGCAACCACGTGTGAATTCCGCAACTGGGGATGACAGATCACACGGCGTGAGAATATTACCGAGTTTTGAGCATGAGCAGGCTGTTACCTCATTAATTTATGTCAATACGTGCTGATTTTGTGATTCGTAATCCGGTCGTAAAAACAATAACAATACCCAGGCAAACATTTAATCCGTCCGTAAATACAATTATTAGTTTTGAAATAATTGTTACTCTTAAAAGTAAATGTTAAAAGACACAAATTAATCTGTAATTTTATCACAGGTGTAAAACGAGAATTTCTTCAATGTTTTCATTGCGCATTATAACTCTTAAAAGCTGGAATACTTTCAACAATAGGCCAAAGGTCATCGATGCGTATGAATTTTCTTGATTTCTTTGCATCGCTACCCTGGTTCGATTCATGACTTGTGTGTTTCTAACCTTTAAGAGTCGGGAATCTGACCTCGTTTGACCTGAAATTTTCACAGCTTGATGACGTCACATAATTTTGAATTCGGGTGCTCAATGGACACGAAATATTTCCTAAAATTAATCTATTCGTTAATGCACAAATCGTCGGCAAAAGATCACAAATTTTTACTGTATATCACCAAAACACATATAACTGTACATACAAGTGAAAATAAGAACCCCGCAACACTCGTACATGTTGTGGAGTTAAAAATGAATTACGAAGATAGGTTCCGCATTACTGTTACGTTGGCGTTCGATCGCGGTAGAAATTTGGTCAAAATATAACTTTTCGTGGATGAACCTAAAGCAAACTCTCTGTAACAATGTAATATAATGTTAAAAACATATCCATTTGGTTTTCTTTCAATATCTGTCTTTAATACGATCCCTTACACATGTTTTCTCATGTACTTTTGGCGATAATGGCGGCCATGTTTTCTCTGGCAGAAAGGTCATCAAAAAGGTCATATTTTTCGAGAAGAATATGAGTATTCATTATGCCGCATGCGCACCACTTGATGGTCGCTCTGAAAACATGAATATTCATGTCAGAGATAGGTATTTAGAAACTTGGCAAAACTTGTCAGTTCTTGCAATTTTTAAGGGTTTTGCCCATGGTTAGCACTAGGAATTGAAATTTATGGGTTTGAACAACCTATCCATGCTATGATTTTAATTTTGTGTCCTAATAATGGGGAATTCGAATATCATGAGACGGGGTGCATATTAGATCTGATCGTTAAACATTGGCATATCTTTAATTTTTTCTCCAATACTTTTCGTCTTCCCAGGGACCTAGCAGCGATTTTAGAAGTAAAGGGTGTGGGGGAGGATGAACTGTCATATAGGACCCGTTACCTTGTCTGTGGGAAGCAATTCCCCAGCCGCCAGGCCCCACAATCCAGACACTGAAGTAAATCAGGCCTTGCTAAAAAATATATTGGGAGAAAAGGACCTTCAGCTTCAAACTGGTACATTGAAATTCCCCTCCGAAAACCCCCCTTGTGTCAGTGGCTTAGCCAAGGAGAGTTGTTGGGTTATTTTCCCCAAATCCTTTAAAAGGTTACATCACACTGCACACCGCCCATACAATATATTGCTTTACACAGGAGGGAGGGAGACGGGGAGTCATTTGAACAAAATGGGTGCCCAAAATCACTACTTCTTGTGAAAAGCAGGTCAGGTGAGGGGTAAAAATACTTCTGGTTAATAACCGCACCAGAAAAATCTTGCAAGGAGGAAGATAGAGGGACAGAGGTGCCTAGTTGTGGAAGGCCTAGAGGAGCAGTGCTTATTCCTGGTTTCCATATGACCCAAGCAAACAACTCGCCCTGGAGACAACTCATTTTCAAGCGGGCCAGACTGTTAATGAGGCCAGTGGGATAAAGAATCAGGTTAATCTATCCATGGCTTTTAGGGCAGGTACATATTTCTGGTTTCCATGGTGCCGGAAAGCTGATAGGAGTTTTACTCCCCCTGGATATGGATGCCAGTCAATCACGGCATAGCTCCCCTGCATCGCTGGTACTCATGCTACAGCTGAGTCAAATGAAGTTAGGTGTGTTGCGAAAGGGCAAAATGCAGGTAGTCCTGGCCAGGGCTCAAAGCCAGGTCTTTGCGTCTCAAAAACAGTTTTCTACCACTAGACCACCACACCTCCTCACCACTTGATAACAACAAAAAGACAATATGGAAAGAAACGCATGCTTTGGAAACAATGTGTAGTATTTGTGAGACACATTTATTCTTGGAGTTCTCTCTTTTTTTTTCTTCTTTTTTTGTATCTCCTTCCAACCAATTTTATACAACTTGAAATGATGGAACAATTAATGAGAAATGCATGTAAAACTTGAATATATTGAGCTGCGTGAATACTTAAGTATGAGGTCACAGTATAATAGTATGTACACTATACAATATTTTAACAAAACACAAACTAAAAAAGCTCAAGTAAAAATATCTTCGCTACTCTTAAAAAGCACCGGCTGCATGAATACTTAAGTATGAGGTCCCAGTATAATAGTATATACACTATATAATTTTTTAAAACATAAACCAACATAAAATATCAGCTTTTGTTTAAAAAGCACACGTAAAATTATCTTCACTACTCTTAAAAAGCACCAGCTGCGTGAATACTTAAGTGTGAGGTCACTGTATAATGGTATATACACTATACAATATTTTGGCACAACATAAACCAACATAAAACATTATCTTTGGTTTAAAAAGCTTAAGTAAAAATATCTTCACTACTCTTGAAAAGCACCTTTTTATCGCAAAAAATATCACTGGTAGTACAGTACACTTAACTCAAAACTTTTAAATAAATAACTTGTGAAGCTGAAAGAAATTATACAAAAACTCTGCTTGTCTCAGATAAAAAACCTTCTGAAGAAATATATAACACTTAAAAGGGCTTCATGGAAGCTATCAAATATTAATAAACCCTCAATACTTCACATATAAAAGCTCAGACTAAATTTTCATAACATGAATACATGCAATGAATAACTTAAGTATGCAATATTCTATACAAACAAGAAAAGCATGTATGTTTGATGCTTTCCTAAATAATATTTCTTTGCTATGTACAATTTAAGATAGCAGCATGCAAGGTATACTTTGAAAAACACAAAAAATACTCCTCACATCATTGAAGAAAAATCAGAATATGACTATAAACTTATTTTTTTTTATCTACACACCAACTCCATCAACAAGTAAGGAAATCTTTTGTGAAATTCACTAATCATGTCACCATTTGAAATCACACCCATACATGTACACCATGGACAGGTGACTAAAAAAGCACTCTTTATACTTTTAAATACAAATACTATAAATCAAGGTAATGCAGCAAGCACAACTTTCAGAAAACCAATTGAATACTCTTGTATCACACCACTAACATTGTGAGTATGTACATTAAACATTTGATGAACAAAAAGTGTAATTCCCATAAAATATACTATAATTACACCACACCTTTGAGTTGAGTAATACATACACCACCAGCAGTTTTGCTTTCTTTACAGTGCACAATGATACATGAAGGCAACAGTTTTGGCAAAATACTTGCATAAAAAATACAGAAGATATGCATGAGCAAGGTAATGCACACATTTCAAAGTAACAGAATACAAATCACATGCAGGTCAAATATGAAAATATACATAAAGAAACTTTTTGAAATGCTTAAACAACTAAAAATTAATATACATAAGATTGATAAGAAAACATAACGTATGAAACAATGAAAGCTTGCTTAATAAATGCTTTTGTTAGAAAACAGCATACCCTGTTAATACACTCATAGAAAGACTGAGCAAGATAATAGCACCAACATAAGTTAGTATGGAGATGGAAACACCAGTTTGGTCAAACACAAGTAGGCAAGTGATGTGGCAAAGTAAATGGAATGGAGAACGTGATTGCTTCATTGCATATAAATACATTTTCAGTAAGTAGAAATGTCCCTTGTGAGTAAAAGAATGTTATAACTGCAGGGAATGCTAGAAAAACAGTGCATGTCAAGAAAAAATAACGAATACAAGTAATGGAGATGTACTGTTTGTGAAATTACTTTTTAACTTTTGTTAAACAAACATCTCTTTTCCATTTGTCAATGATCATGAAGGCAGTGGCATAGCTAGAGGTTGACAACACTCAACAAGTCAGAAAAAATGTCATATTTATAATAAGTAATACACCTAAATTTAATCCTCAATTTGAAACCAAATCTACACCCTCGATTCTTAGTTTCCAGCAAAATTAGGATTCTTGGCTTTCCAACAAAAAGTCCTAGCTACGAAACTGCAAGAAGATGTATGGACAACATACCATTACTGCCAAATATATTTTGTACACAGAGTGAAATGTTTTATTTCACATACACAAAATGGTCTAGTCACTGCCAAAGAGCAGGTTATACAGTGTTCTATGGTTATATTTTATGAAGTAGATCTATGTGACCAATATAATAAAAGAGTATAATTTTTTACAAAGTGTTTGCCCATGCACCTAATAATCATACAAACCTGAGACTTGTATTTCAACATCCAACACACAAGTTCATAAATTGATAGTAATTTCATATGAAATTAAACATACTGGGTATAAATATAAACAAAGGTAGCCGTAATTTTCTAAAAGGTATGTAAAATGATAATTTTGGGTGTTTTTACATTTAAAGCAAGAGTCAAAAGTCCATAAAAAAGTTAAACAGGTGGGGTCACAGAAGTGAATACACCCAAAATACAATGTGTGTTGGATGAAAGGCACTTTACATGTATCTGTCACGACTGAAATTCAAATCCTGTATAGAAAGAAAAAAAATATGGTTAATAAGGGCAAGTATGCATAGATTGATATGAAACAATACATGTTATTGATAATTAGTGAAAGTGAATCTATTTGATGTAATGACATCAGTAATGATCTCACTTCAGTACCATACTATACAGTAATTCTCAAACAGCTTTGTATGTAGGTTGATTATGACCTCTGTAATTTTCAAGTGATTAAATGTAATTTGTTGATGAGGATGCTCATCCAATCTTTACAATATACTGATATATACAAATGTTCTTTTTAAACATTTTTTGAAGTCAAATTGTGAGGTGGTACTCAAATTACAAAGAGTCGCATTCATTAAACAATGACCACAATACATTTCTTTCTTACAATAGTTTTAGTAAAACACTTCCATTAATTATCAAACAACCTTCATCTAAAAGATCTTCAAAAGCAACCTTCATTTGGAACATTTTCAATCACTGACATGACATCATCAGAATCAGTCAAGAACTGAGATGTTTCGTCTGCCTGCCAACTCTCATCTGAGGATGACAATTCACTCAAAGATTCATTATCATCACAACTTTCAGAAGAAAGGTCAGAACTGTTTTCAGACATACTGTCACTATCATATGATATGGCTGCGCCTAACACAGGCAAATTGTTGGGAATGACCTTATTTTGGATAACCTCTTCAGACAAACATTGGTTTTCACAATTTTTGCACAGACATATAAGGGAGCAATTTTTCCCATTCTTTTTACATTTACACCAATTTTTGTTACATTTTTTTTTTTTAGAGTATTAGACCCAATTTGTATTGAGTAAACGTTAGGCTAAACAAAACAAACAGACAGTACCAATAGTACAGTTACCATTGCTAGGCCAAACTCATATGTGGCCTATGACTAAATTTAACATAGGCCTACAACTTACAATGTTAAGTTAACACACAAGAAAAAAGTAGGCCTAATGCTATCGTGTCCCCACTTAAGTACATACAAGCCTAACGATAGGGCACCCTGGAAGCTTAACTGAAGCCAAAAAATTATCGATCTATTTTTCACACTTTTTCTAGATGAACCCAAATTATATTACATTGTGAGGTAGAATATTATCTAAAATCATTATATGTTGCATCAATTTATCCCCAAAACGTCTAATACGGAAGCCTTACAGATGTAAAAGTGGCTACAATATTTACCTTGATTGCTCGATTTTTGTCACCAGTGAAGAGGAAAGATCTGGTTAAATCTTGCACAGAATACGCTGACTAGGTCTTATCACCTTGTGAATATGGAGTTTTAACCTTTTTTGGTAATACTCTAACCAAATTTGGTATAATTTGCATCATTTTCTAAACAAAATGCAAATAATAGAATAAAACTGACCAATCGTTCGTTGATGATTTTCGCTTGTAAACACGTACTGTTTAGCTCGCTTCCGGGTGAGGCCGACGTTGTTGAAAGTTACGTAATAACGGGCGTATATTGAGGTCAGACTCCGTACTGTTAACACAAATTCTTCTGGGCCAACTTTAAGAATAGGTTGATTGGAAAAGAAACAAGTTGTTGTCTCCAAATTTCATAGGAAAGAAGGGACGGGTCAAAACTTCCTAGCGGACCGTTTTTATTATGAGGGGGAACAAATTTACTGGATGGCTACGGTTTAATTGTCTGGGGGTCCAAATTTCCTAGGAAATAAGAGCCGGTGGCCAAAATTTACTGGGGGGTAAAATTTACTTTTACACCGTTCAGTGGTTGGGAGAAATGTATTGTGATTTGATAATGAATGGATATGGGCGGAAATTTCTTGTGTGTATTTGACGGCTTATGTTAATGAGCGCTAGCCTGGGCCTGGCGCCTTCCTTGTGAGCACAAGCTAGCTACGTTCCACGCATCCGATCCCAGGTACCGTGGAAATGTTTAGTGTTATGCATATGACCCCGGGTGAAAAATGTGAAGGCAATGACATAGTGGGTAAAGATTGACACGAGAAGGTTGGTTAGATGGTTTCGTGAATTTATGCAAACTTGACTAAACAAACATAAAAATTGAATTAACATTCGATTACACGGAGCATGATTTCCTAGACGGTTAAACGTCACAACCTTACTAGCAGCCCTGGGATGCCCCATTGAATACTACCGTACCCAGCGATGATTCTTCCACGTGTTCACGAACACTTATAGGTTTGGAAACAAACTTTTATTTCTGGCAATCTGCTGCCCATACGGCAAATCCCGGCTTACGCAATGCCGCTGCGTTCACCAACCCAACAAAACTTTACCCTTAGTGCTGGTAACCCCCCGTGATAGATAGTGGATTTAAGCAGGGAGCTGCTACTACGCTCTAGCCCCGCGATGCAATGTAGCACAGACTTACTGACACTTGAGACTTACTGTACGACAAGCCAGTTCGGGTGAACCCCTCCTTTTAGCCCTCGGTAAAACCCTTCGAAGGAGGGTTTTTTTAGACCATGGAGGCAGCCATTACCCATCATGCAATTTCCTTCGCCCATACACTTTGTACAGAGTGACCAAGTAAATTCATTTTGTGAACTACGACGGCGTTTGCTGAAGTGTGAGAGGTACATGGAATTATGGGGAAACATGTTAGCTAACTTTTATCCAGTACCTTTTGATATGTTCACCAGTTCGAATTTGAAAAAAGAGCCAATATATGGCACGACCCATGTTTGAAATGCTTAGGTTTGTTGCGAATAATCTGTACTGTGCTAACATCTGCGTTGTGTTGACTAAGCATTGACTTTTCTTCTTTGACTGCGATTGTCAGTGTTCAATAAATTACAAATTAAAAGGGTTATTTTATATGCATTCTTACATTAAATTTGTTCTTCGCGTAAGTTGTGTTGTTATTTACGTAGCCTCTTGGAGAACGCGTTCCATTAAATCATTTTAATGCAGTGAATTATCAGTTCCTTTGTGACTTTCGTATGTGATGTTCTGTCTGAACAGTGAACGTATTCTAACGTAGGCCTGTTGACCGTAACTAATGCTAAGTTACAGCCATCATGTGCGTAGAGTGTACGTTGGACTGTTTGCATTGCAGGCTTGTGTGTAATATATATTGTCATTCGTTTTATTCTTTTTCACCCATTGTCTGTACTGGCGAGTAGCGTTCAGACGTTAGGGCCTAATCAAATCATGAATAAAACTTAAGCAGTTAGTTTAGTTAATCTCAAATTGCACTGTTTATTCCTTTACGATCTGTCAGTCAGTAGGTGATCGCATAATGCATACCTGAAATAGACCAAATTGAAGTTAGTAAGCAGCTGAGATGTGTGTGCGATTCGTATGTTTGAACTGTCGACTGGTTGCTGAACTGCGCGATGGTCAAACCGTGGAAGCAGGGATTAGCATGAAAGACTCTTTTCAGGGGTTCACCCGAATTGCAAGCGAAAATGATCAAACAACAACTTCACACGTTATCTTCTAGGCTATGTCATGACCAATTATAGAACTCGGTACTCCAATCCGATACGGCGTGACCTAAATAAGATTACGAGAATTTGCATATTCATAGCAGAATGTTCGAATTCTGATTGGAAAATACTGCGATATGATTAAACATACATGTCCATACATGAAACTAATAGACACGCGTGTATGGGGGACATGCAATACCAACTGACCAATATTATAGCCCAGAGCGGTACCGGTACGAAACGCGAATAGGATTACTGTCTACAGCTAAAAGAGCTATTTTTAGCAAAATTACGTATGAAATCTGATACTTTGTTAAAACCTTTCAAGAGCTTTGATTAAAAAAATACATGAAATATCTCTTAACAAAATACAAGTTTTATGAACGATACAAAAATCTCGTTTGAGCCAGAATCTCAAGAGCAAAACTGTAAAAACCATATCAACTTGATGAAAGCCATACACAAAGCCACAGTGCTATGTGAATTGGCCGCTTATCAGTTACTGCATACATGGAGCTTATGAAGTTGTGTACCAAAGTGCACTCAGGCGAAGTGAATGATAAATAAACTCATTGTGCTGAATGAAGCTTATCATTGCTGATGATTTGCAACTAAAAATAAAAAGTAAAAGAAAATGACAATCAGTATATGAGCCATACAGTTAATAGACATTGTTTGTTAATGATTAACAAGGATTTAAATGTAAACATAATTAGCAATGAACCGATTACGCAGATGACGACCCCTGCATTATAATTGTGTGTTCACTTGTCGTCGCCGATGAACTACTGTAAACTTTGCACTCACTGGTAAAATGGTAAAAGATTCATTGAACAGAAACAACTTTACATGAAGCATGGGTGGGATTTGCCTACCGAAAGTGTGTGTGGGGGTGGGGGTGGGGGAAGGGGGAGGGGGAACCACAAAATCATGCTAAGATGCAAATAATCACTATTACAAAAGATACAAAGTAGGAGAAAAGTTCCCCCTTTTCCCCCTCAAATCACACCTATGATGTCTATGGTGCATTTCTTCAGAAAACATGATCTTGCATGATTCCACACAGAGTGGCAGCACTATTGTAGGAGAAATTCATCCCCACAAAATAAGTTGCCCCTGAGAAAACTCAAGTTAATATAAAAAATATAGAGAAGAAATTTTCCACATTTCTTTACATAATAAAAATAAACTACACATTAATAATGTTATAGCTCAACCCATTACAATGCAAGAAGAATTGATTGCTTTTACTGATTATATTTTTGTCATATGTACTTTTATGATGTTTTTAAAGTTTGATTTGAGGTGCATTTCATTTGTGGGCAATTATTCATCATGTTAAAAATTCAAGAGTTTCAACTTTCCCGTATGAGTTGTATTCAGTTTGTTTGTTTGGGTTTAATGGCACCTTAACAGTCAGGTCATATGTGCCAAACGAGGTTAGTTGTGAATGACTGCCAGATTGGTTCTCAGTAATGACTTAGTTTTGCGGTGGGTGCAATGAGGTTCATGTTATAGCGATGTCTAAAAAATTATGCTTCTAACAAAAGCTATGTGACATTCAATGCATGGTGCCATCATGTCTCACTTGATTACTGACGTTGGCGAGGTCATAGGTAAATTCCACCATAACATATAGTTAAGAAATACATTTTGTAAACATAACAAAATGTGTAACATTTACACATTAATCTTCATAAATGTTAAATTAATTTTATTTGGCCGGTACTGAAAAAAGATTACTGAACAAACATGTTTCAAAACGGCCAAATTTGTCATATTTAGCCGGTAATCGGCCAAACTAGCAGCTAAGGTTGTGACAGTTAGCATTATTTCATAAATGTACAGCTGTCACCATTACGGTCCATAACCGTTTAACCGTAAGGCATGTAAGGCCAGTTGTCATAAGTGGACGCCCTTTTAACGCAAGTATAAAGCGAGATCTTCGCCAGGTTCTTAACAATTATCTACCTACTGTGGTGTAGCGGTTATCATACATGTCTACAGACCACGAGGTCCTGGGTTTAAGCCTGGGTTGGGTAGACACGCCAGTGCACCACAACTGGTTATCAAAGGCCGTGGACATTGACTTGGTTGTCGATGTTATGTCTGTCCGTACGTCGTACCTGTGTTCTCGTCCGGATCGTATTAAGCGTTTCGTGATAGCATTGTTACTATCATAAGCGATTACGCAGGTGACGACCCGTCATTGTAATTGTGTGTTCACTCGTCGTCGTCGGTTCTTAACAATAGACCTTCCATAGCAACCCATGCTAATCCACCGCGTATAAGACGCTACTGTTATATTCACTATGTAATGTGCAAAAATGCACTTCCTGCTTCTCGTATGAGTGTGTGAAAGTCAAGTTGACATGTACCATCGTTTCTTAAATATTGATATCTTGTTTTTTTTGTTCTTACATGATTAGTTCTTAAATGAATAAATAATTATCCCGATCAAAAAATCATATATTTCATGTACTTTCTTTGTCAAATACTGTTAAAAAATCTTGTATAATGAGGAACGAAACATAACATAGAAATCATGCTGCCAAATTTGTTTGTGACTTCAAAGAAACATACATATGAAATATAAAGGAATTTCGTTTTAAAATTATTCCCCTAATTGTGTTTCATATGACTTTTTACCATAATTGATGAAGAAATTACTGTTTTCCCCTTTGAACTTAACAAAAAATATCCGTATTTCCAAACATCCATGTGGAAATAATTTATTTAAAACGACCTACCTGGTATACGCAAGACCACACATTTTATCATACTTCTAGCCAGCTAGCCGCGAAGAAGAAAGTTTCATTGCACAATGGGATTGAAAGTGGAAAACTCGTAAGTATATCTCAAATTCCTTTCTTAAAAGTACAAAATTTTGGTTATTTTTTTCTTTAAAATAGTTCTTTACACTTGTCCGTGGATTATTAAAAAAAAAAAAAAAAACAGTTGAATGTGTACTTTATTAAGTATGAACATCATGTCCAATTATATTCAGTAGTCATGGTAGTACCTTTCATATAAGTTCTCAAAGAGGGTGGAGGGGAGGGTGGAGGGGAGGGTGGGGGAAGGAGAGGGTGGGGGAGGGTGGAGGAGAGGGTTGAGGGGAGGGGGGGGGTGGAGGGGGAGGGTGGAGGGGAGGGTGGAGGGGAGGGTGGAGGGGGAGGGTGGAGGGGAGGGTGGAGGGGAGGTGGAGGGGAAGGGTGGAAGGGGAGGGTGGAGGGGGGGGGGAGGGTGGGGGAGGGTGGAGCGGTAGGGTGGAATGGGAGGGTGGAGGGAGAGCGTGGAGGGGGAGGGTGGGGGGTAGGGGGAGGGGAGGGGAGGGTGGAGCAGGAGGGTGGAGGGAGATGGTGGAGGGAGATGGTGGAGGGAGATGGTGGAGGGAGAGGGTGAAGGGGAGGTGAAGGGGAGGGTGGAGGGGAGGGTGGAGAGGGAGGGTGGAGCGGGAGGGTGGAGGGGAGGGTGGAGGGGGAAGGTGGAGGGGAGGGTGAAGGGGAGGGTGGATCGGGAGGGTGGAGCGGGAGGGTGGAGGGGGAGGGTAGGGGGAGGGTAGGAACAGCGTTGGGCAGAGGCGGTTGTGGCTACAGGGAATGGGATGGTAAAATTCGTCCAACGTATCTTTTTTTATTGGTATTTCTTGTCCCCAGTAGGCAAATAGACTAAAATATTGGATGGGATCAATAGCTAAATACAAGTGTAACTGCCACGGTCGTGTGGAGAACGAATTTTATTTATACGACAGGAGACAAAGAAAATTGTTAAATAGAGTGGAGAGGGGAAATACCCCCATTGTGGGAGTATTCCCTCATAATGGCGGGGGACACGGAGGGTAGGCCTATAAATGTTGTATTTATATATCGTTTTGTCAGTTTGTAGTAGTTGCTGCTGTGGGATATTGTGTAACTTCTTCCTAATACGTACAACATAAACTTCAAAATTATCATGCTACGTCGGAGTTCTTACTCACAAAGTGGGGACAGGCTTAACGCACCACACCCTAACACACATCTGAGGCTAACATGTTTTTAAAACACATTTTTTTCTCAATATTGAATATATAGTGGTGCGTGGCCAGGGGGCAGGGGAGACTTTCCAATAATTACGGCCCTGAGTGTTTGATAATGGTAATCCCAGGCACATACAAGCAAGAATATGTCTCCTTTGATTTAAGTAAACAATTTGAATAGTATAAAAATATTTTTGATTCCTATGCCAGACATGACAGTATCTGAAATGCGAGGAACAAGAATTTTTTTTTCTTTCTAAATCGTGCAGAACGAAAAAAGAAGCTCATTAAAGTAGATATAAAGCAAATAAAAAATAAGAAACTACTGTTGCATGCTTAACAGTAAAGAAATAAAATAGATAATACAAGGATAACATAAACTTATCTCACTAAAAAGAAAGAAACGAGAAAAAATACTTAATACTTCTTTGAAAAAAATATGAACGCACCTGATTTGATGGCCCTCGGTATTCGCGAACTTAGGGCCGGGTATATGCAGCATACTACCTCTTTTATTTAAGAATAGTGACAGTTGAAAAAATATGCTTCTAACAAAAGTTGTAAGCCGTTTTGTATTAATTTTAATGTAGGAGTTAATGGAGGTTTCCACTATGTAACGGTCGATTACCGACGTTATCGGGGAGCAAAGGACACTTTGAGTGCAGCATATTCTGAAACAATAAATTTTAAAAACAAAATTATGAACATTAGCGACTATCTACATGTATTAAAAAAAAATGTTAGGCTATGACGTTTGCATGTTTGATTTTTTCTGCATAGGAGTTCCAATTTGTTTAGTTTTACTTTCGCTACGGAAAAAGCGTACTGCCGTGATTTCCGGGATACATATTGAATATAGAATACAAAAATAAAATAAAAATAGTACACAATTGGGGGTGGGGGGATTTGTTTGAGTTTCAATTCGTATCTTATGACCCCAAGTTTGGATAAGAAGCCAAGCATGCTCCTTCACGTTGAAGATGTGAATTTACGTCCCTGAAGTGTCAAAGATTCATTGTATGAAAATGCGTTTCTGCATCTCATCCACCCCATGCCATTTCAGAATTCAATTGTCTTATCAGGGGTGGCGGAGCGTTCAAAATATTGGGGGATTTAATGAGATAAGGTGACATGTGATACGTTCACCTAAAATTATTGGGCTTAAGCCCGCACATCCCCCTTCCCAGCTCCGCCGCCTCTGTCGATTGCAAGTCATCTGATGATAGGACCTAAATAAAAACCTTGATATGAACGCACAATGTAAGTTTCGCGTAACTAGCATGGCCACTTTAATATGAAATTAAAATTAGTTCTTCCCGTTTTTCTATTTGTTTAAACTTAAGGAAACACTTGAAATATCACATTTAACATTCATCCTATCCATGTAATGATAATCATCGGGATTACGTAATTCCCCTTTGATGTCGCTACTGCTACGAGAAAAATCTGGGTCACTGCCAAGATGCGTTTAGAGCAGTGATGCGGTCTAATCTGCTGCACCGTATAATTTAGTGCACTTGGAATAGCTTTTTGAATGATTTAGCCAATGTATTTTCACCCAAATCAGCACTAATGGAGCTGTTATATAGCAATAAATATTCAAGTGTTTGAAGTTTTTTCCCCCCAAAACCAAGAATTATTGTTTGTTGTCCGTAACTACTCATGTTGAGAAACGCTATAGCGACCACGTGTGACTTCCGCAACTGGGGATGACAGATCCCACGGCGTGAGAATATTACCGAGTTTTGAGCATGAACAGGCTATTACCGCATTAATTTATGTCAACACGTGCTGATTTTGTGATTCGTATTCCAAGTAACAACTCCCTGGTAATCCGGTCGTAAAAACAATAACAATACCCAGGCAAACATTTAATCCGTCCGTAAATACAATTATTAGTTTTGAAATATTTGTTACTCTTTGAAGTAAATGTTAAAAGACACAAATTAATCTGTAATTTTATCACAATTGATGTGAAACGAGAATTTCTTCAATGTTTTCACTGCACATTAGAACTCTTAAAAGCTGGAATACTTTCAACGATAGGCCAAAGGACATCGATGCGTATGAATTTTCTTGATTTCTTTGCATCGCTACCGTGGTTTGATTCATGACTTGTGTGTTTCTAACCTTTAACGCCAATTCTTCTGGGCCAACTTTAGGAATAGGTAGAATGGAAAAGAATTAAGTTGTTGTCTCCATATTTCATAGGAAAGAAGGGACGGGTCAAAATTTCCTAGCGGACCGTTTTTACTATGAGGGGGGAACAAATTTACTGGATGGCTACGGCTTAATTGTCTGGGGGCCCACATTTCCTAGGAAATAAGAGCCGGGGGGCCGAAATTTTCTGGGGGGGGGGGTAGAATTTACTTTTACACCGATCAGTGGTTGGGTAATATGTATTTTGATTTGATAATGAATGGATATGGGCGGAAATTTCTTGTGTGTATTTGACGGGTTATGTTAATGAGTGCTAGCCTGGGCCTAGCGCCTTCTTCATGAGCACAAGCTAGCTACATTCCATGCATCCCATCCCAAGTACCGTGGAAATGTTTAGTGTTATGCATATGGCCCCGGGTGAAAAATGTGAAGGCAATGACATAGTAGGTAAAGATTGAAATGATAAGTTTGGTCAGATGGTTTCGTGAATTTATGCAAACTTGAAAAAGCAAACATAAAAATTGAATTAACATTCGTTTACACGTAGCATGATTTCCTAAACGGTTAAACGTCACAACCTTACTAGCAGCCCTATGATGCCCCATTGAATACTACCGTACCCAGCGATGATTCTTCCACGTATCCACGAAAACTTATAGGTTTGGAAACAAACTGGCAATCTGCTGCCCATACGGCAAATTACGGCTTACGCAATGCCGCTGCGTTCACCAACGCAACAAAACTTCATCCTTAACGTTAGTGGATTTAAGTATAACGCTCTACCTCCGCGATGCAATGTAGCACAAAACTTACTGACACCTGAGACTTACTGTATGACAAGCGAAAATGATCAAACAACAACTTCACACGATATCTTCTAGGCTATGTCATGACCTATTATACAACTCGGTAATCCAATCCGATACAGCGTGACCTAAATAAGATTACGAGAATTTGCATATTCATAGCAGAATGTCTGAATTCTGATTGGAAAATACTGCGATATGATTAAACATATATGTCCATACATGTAACTAATAGACATGCGTGTATGGGGGACATGCCATACCAACTGACCAATATCATAGCCCGGAGCGGTACCGGTACGAAACGCGAATAGGATTACTGTCTACAGCTAAAAGAGCTATTTTTAGCGAAATTACGCATGAAATCTGATACTTTGTTAAAACCTTTTGAGAGCTTTATTCAAAAAAAATACATGGAATATCTCTTAACACAATACAAGTTCACTTATACAAAAATCTCGCTTGAGCCAGAATCTCAAGAGCAAAACTGTAAAAACCTAGGAGAAGATGCATTTTTAAACAAAACTTAGTACAGGCACATATGAGAGGTCACGTACGATTTGATAATCTCCACTCATACACTCTGTGTATGGGTGGAGCTAAAAATGATTTTGTGGAAAAAGTCAGATACATCAGTTATGTTGAGCAAACAAAAATTTGGAAAGTTTGAACAGAGAGAATGATATTTTTAGAAAAAATCTTTTGATCTGGCAAATTTCCAGCTGGGGAATGCGTACAATTCCACATGTGTAAAAGATGTCCATATTGAAATTCAAGTTAATGATGGTGGGGAAGCAAATCAATTTTCTTCAAAAAGATTGTGATTGATTAGCATTAAAAATTAAGTCGTCCATGCATGCACTTTATTTTATTGAATTTAGAACACAGAAAAATACAGTTAAAGTTACAAACCCACAATATCTAAGTCACAACATAATTCAAAATCTTGTTAGTGAAATTGGAGTGCACTAGCAGCAGGTACATTGTGTTGACCCTATCTAGCTGAACTGTATTAACAACAATACGGTCACACAGATCATGGAGCAGTTAATAGCTCCATGCACAGACACAGGGTCTAATGAAAGGTAGTTCTGGCAATTATAGATTTCTATAAATTAATGAACCATGAGCATAAACTCACAGTGTTTTGGGATGTAGGTATTAAGTATCATTTGCCAAGTGAGTTGTGTGATTTAACTAAGTGATTAGAGTGGTGTTCATTTCAAATTGTGGTTTCATTAAAAGGGGGTCCAACCGGAAGACCAGTTTTTAATAGCTTTGAAAGTTCATCATGGGTGATACAAGATAATGGTAGGTAGAAAAGGGGAGGGGGACTCATACTAAAAGTTGTGGGGTTAGCAGCCCATCAACTGAAAACCATATCCGCAGTATGACAAGGTCTAAAGAATTTATTTTAAAGATTCAGATTCCATCATGGCATCTTTTCTTTCGGAAATCTTCAAATTTGGAGAAATCTCCTTCAATTTTCATGAAAATTGCTTCAATTTCTTCATTTTCCGGAATCTATTTTCAGTTTTCACGAAATTTGCTTCAATTTTCAGGAAATTTCCTTTATTTTCGGGATATCTTCTTTGTTTTCGGGAAATTTGCATCTACTTTGTGAATTTTCCTTAATTCTAGGAAATTGTTTTCATTTTGGGAAAATTTCTATCAATTAGTTTAATTAAAACAATGATCACAAGTGAGGAATCTCAAATGTTTAGATTGTAAATGGCAATATAGATCAACAGTGAGAAACAGATTGTTTGGGGTTACAACTTGTTGGGTTAAGGGTTTCTGAGGTAGATTGCATTCCGATGGGGAATGAAGAGAGGCAGAGGTATGCACTCTGCACAGTGCTATAATTCTAGTTTGTGATGTTTTGGTCAGTTGGTGCCCTTGGTATTTTCTTATGTATTTTTTTTTTTAAATTCTTTAGCATTATTCGTTTGTAAAAGTTGCAGTAAATTTGAGTGCTTACCATACCTTCCATCGAATTCTTTGCAGGAATAGGCTACTAATGATTTAAATGGACAGTAAAGAGGGAAATAAACTGAAAAAATTACACTAAGATTTTTCGATGTTGGACTGGGCGATGTTGGACTATATGGACTGTTTCCATATAGTGGAAAAAGCTCCAAAACTTTATGCTGTTTTCAACATTAACAAAGATTGATGTGCTAAGATTTTAAAGCTATTTTAATCAGTATATAAATTGCTATGCATCCATAAACCATAAAGATCTTTTAATGTTGTAGTCTTAATATGCAAATTTGTATGTACAGTATGACCAGGGAGATCCACATTAAGTAAGTCCATTGGTTTTTATCCTCTGCCATGCATGGCTCTATCAGTCATTTGAAACAATTTTAATCTTTATGACAGTCAAATTGTGTCATGTGTACAAATGAATTCAAAACATTTATTATGTGTTATTTCAGAACTAAAAGTGTTAGCTTGGAAATTATAAAGACTGAACTGCTGAGATTGTGTATGTTCATTTAATCACATAGAAATTGTTATGTGCATGTCCAGGCAGTTTTTTTAAATATTTTTATAAGGGTACAATTTCACAGAAAATGAAGTCTTTCTTAGAATGTGATGTAAATTGCAGATTAACTTAATGTCTTTTTAGGAAGATACTGATTAGTTTGATACGTTATCAAAAAAAGTATAGCACTTGCACGCGTTTGGCCTGAAGAGATATGACAGTTTTACAACACACAATTTTATACATGAGAGTAGTCTAACTTATAATTTGAATAATTTTGTTGTTGTGTGGACATCTCAACATGTAGAGGCAAAATTAGAACACTTCCGAAGTCTATTAAATTTAATGAAATACCAATATGTTTTAACTTGAGGCCCAGTGTATTGCAACCATTTATGTTTGTACAGGATTTTTTTACTGCATTTTAAAGATAGTTTCACAAGGCTTCATCAACAAATCTTAAGTTAAGTTGGAATAGAAACTTTGTTTCGATGTTTGAATTATAGTTTATGGCTAGTTGGACATAGTTAATGATTATCACCATAATATTAATATAAAAGTTACTAATCTTTACCGATGCTGACAACTTGACATGCTTATGTGTCTTGAATTTTAGGTTCAATAAAGTACTTAGAATTTTTTAATTTGCACATCTTTTAAAGTAATTGTAGTAGTATTTTCTTTACTCTGTTATCTCTATTAGACAGAAAAGCATTATTGTATCATTACTGATTATCCAGGAATGTTACAAAATTAGACAATTCCAAATTGAAACATTGTGTTGTTACTGGGTTTTTTTTTTTTTTTGTAAAGCAGGATTTTAATTTAACCAAGGATTTAGTCTCCTAGAGCCATTTTTGTAGTCAATTTGACCACAATATGATATTAATGTGGACTTTACATAAATGATGTTTTACATACATGTTTGGTATAAATGAGGTTTGCATTGGTGAGGTTTGCATTAATGATGTTTGCATTAATGATAAAATGTGATGCCCATGGAATTTCGCATGAATGATTTATCAATGCTGTTGCATAGCGATAATAACACGTCATTTCTCAATTTGCATTTATACCATAGTTTTTATGTTAGCGACTAAGACCTGTATTTTGTATTTTTGTTTATGTTTTAGTCACCGAATGGAAGGTAGTCAGAAAGACACAGTAAAATATATTGAAAGAATATAACTGATGGTCGCCTTGTTGCTTTCTTCGCATTTGTGTGGTTTGATCAAAGACGCCCTCTATATCCAAACTGGCTCCGAGCCCAAGAACAATTAACAGTGAGTGAATATGACCTCTCTTGGATGGTCTGTTATGGGAGCCGGGGGCCAAAACTGCAGAAAAGGCTACATGCACTTCAACAGAATAAATGTCAGTAACTAAGGGCGGCTACTTGAGGAAGTGCAGAAGTCTTGGGCTATCGAGAATAGTGGACTCTCTGAAGCACAGGACTCGGTAGAAGATACAAGAGCTCGTATGGTAATCCGAAACACCATAAAGAAGACAGAGGACAGCCACTACGAAATGGGTCTGTTATGGAAGTATGACCACCACGACATGCCTTTGAACAAAACAATGGCAGAGTCAAGATTAGCATCGTTGAAGAGACGACTGACCTTGGACAAAGACATGCATGGTAAGTATACCGATGTTATTGAAGGCTACATTGAGAAAGGGTACGCAGAACCAGTACCCGATGAGGGCGTATCAGGTAACGTATGGTATTTGCCCCATCACCCTGTTGTGCACCCTCATAGGAAGAAAGTTCGTGTTGTATATGACTGTGCAGCTAAATTTGCAGGGACATCATTGAAAGATATGTTGCTCAAGGGACCAGACCTGATGAAGGATCTGCTAGGCGTTCTCCTTAGATTTAGACAAGGAAGAGTGGCTGTAGTCGCAGATATAGAGGCGATGTTTCACCAGGTAAAGATGATAGAGTCGGATCGAGACGTTTTGAGATTCCTCAGGCTGTGGTGGGAGAATGGTGTTATAAACACGTCACCTAAGGAGTATAGGATGTGCGTACACCTGTTTGGTGCAACGTCATCCCCATGCTGTTCAGGTAAAGCCCTAAAACAGACGGCAGATGACAATGAGCAGGCGAACAGAGACGAGGTTGGTAAGATTGCGATAGAAGCAATACGCAGTGGATTCTACGTAGACGACTGCTTAGGTTCTGTCCAGAGTGCGGATGTAGCGATAAAGGTAGTACAGAGGCTCCCCACTATCCTATGCAAAGGAGGATTCAGGCTAACAAAATGGTTGAGCAACAAAAGAAAGGTTCTAGATAGCATAGACGAGTCTGAACGGGCCCCATCTGTTCCACTTTCCTTAGACGAACTGCCTACAGAAAGAACATTAGGTGTCTGTTGGGACGCTGGAAGTGACAGTTTTACCTTTCAGCTGACTCCGAAGGAAAAGCCAATGACCAGGAGAGGACTACTTTCAGTGACTAATTCCATCTTTGACCCTTTGGGAATTGCGCCTCCGTTCGTTCTGATTGCTAGGTCTCTCCTACAAGAAGTTTGTAGAAGATGTGCTGACTGGGATCAGCCACTGACCGACGAGGAGAAAAGTGCATGGAGTAAATGGCTTGACTGTACGCATATCCTATCACAAGTAAGTGTACTTAAGTGGTTAAAACTCAACGCAGCCGCAGACGCACAACTGCATATCTTCTGTGACGCTTCCGAAAAGGGCTATGCAGCCGTAGCCTATCTTCGTGTGGAACAAGATGATGGAAACTGTACGGTAGAGTTTGTACTCATGAGCTCATGGCAGCGGTATTGGCAGCAACCCTTGATGGCACTATCAGAAGAGAGATAAGAGACTCCCTGAAAGACACGACCTATTGGAGCGATTTCATGATACTTCTGAGCTACATCAGAAACGAAAGCCGACGCTACAAAACCTTTGTAGCGAATAGAGTTTCAAAAGATCCTAAGTGTTTCTACTAAGCAGCAGTGGAGACATGTAGCAAGCGAGGAAAACCCAGCGGACGAAGGTTCAAGAGGAACCTATCAATTGGGTAAGTGGCTGACGGGTCTGGACTTCCTGTCTAAAGAAGAAACATCTTGGCCAGCGTCTAAGTTCGAGGATATTGATGATGATCGTCTAACATTTGATCTAGAAGTCAAAAAGTCAGTCGCAGTTAATCAAGTTACATTGAACCATATAAAGACTGGTGATGACGGCCTGGTAGCGACATTGGCTAGTAAGTATTCATCTTGGACGAAGCTAATACGCGTCTTGGGATGGGTGTTGCGATTCACAAGATCGTTGAGATCCAAGGTGAAACGCCAGCCCATAGTGGTAAGTACTTTGCTCGTTCAAGAATTGAATGAAAGGAAGACAATGATCTTGTCATGGGACCAGAAACGGTCATTTCCAAGCTGGCAATCAGATAAGAGGCTGATGAGTTTGAGTCCAGTACTCCTTGGTAAACTGCTTAAGGTAGGAGGCAGATTGGACAATGCCCGAATCGACTGTGATGCCCAGCATCCAATAATACTAGCCAATGATGGACAAGTAGTGAGAATGCTTGTGTTGCACTACCACTTGAAAGTCGGACACAGTGGATGGTCAGCCACGCTGAATGCCCTTCGGGAAAGATTCTGGATTTTGAAAGGTAAGTCGGTTGTAAAAGGCATTTTGAGAAATTGTGTATCATGTAAAAGATACAATGCAAGGCGAGGTGAACAGGTAATGGCATCCCTGGCCGAAGAACGCGTCACTGCAGACAAACCACCATTCACCTTCACTGGGATCGATTATTTTGGTCCCATTGATGTCAGACAGGGCCGCTCTACAGTCAAAAGGTATGGTTGCATATTCACTTGTCTTGCGTCAAGAGCCGTCCACCTCGAGGTTGCTGACAGTTTGAATGCCGATTCATTTATAAATGCATACAGGCGATTTGTAGCGAGAAGAGGCGATTCCTCAAAGATATTTAGCGACAACGGGACTAACTTTGTTGCTGGTGAAAAAGAATTGAAGAAAGCCCTCGCTCAGATGAATCAGGACACAGTAAAGAAATTCTACACACAAAGGGGTTGAATGGCATTTTAATCCACCCACAGTCAGTCATTTTGGAGGAGTCTGGGAACGTCTGATAAGGTCAGTAAGAAAAATCCTCCATGGTATCCTTAAGCAACAGACAGTAAACAACCACGTCTTGCAAACAGTGTTGACCGAGGTAGAGAGCATTCTAAATTCAAGACCACTGGCAGACCTATCACCAGAGGCATATGACGATGAGCCGTTGACACCTAACCACCTCCTCCTGATGAGAAAGGGACCCACTGCGCCGGTAGGTAAGATTGAGGCCTACGGAAGAAAGAGATGGCTCCAGGTTCAGTACCTCGCCTCCCTTTTTTGGACCCGATGGAAGAAGGAGTATCTTCCTCTGCTTCAAAGGAGACACAAATGGATGACCTCAAGGAACAATGTACAGGTAAGTGATATAGTTCTTTTAGTAGATGAACAATTACCGAGAGGAAGATGGCCTATGGGTAAAGTAGTTTCGGTGTACAGAAGCAGAGACGAAAGAGTTAGGAGTGTTGACGTTAAGGTAACAGGTGGGATTTTAAAACGACCTATTGCAAAACTTTGCATAATACACAGAGGTTCTGTCGTGGAGTAACTACTGTAGTTAGATATTGCTATGCAGGTGCTAGCTATGCTAAAACTTAGATTAGAATTAGTAAGGTTTGTTATAAAATTATATGGGTTCTGAAATCCTGTGTTGTGTTCGTGATTTCAGCGTGGGGGAGTGTTGGATATTCTCTACCCAAGCGCAGGCCCTCTATTTTCCCTCACGACCTTGTAAGGTTGACCGAACCGAGCTAGCGCGGAAAAAGAGACGTTGCATTATGTTGCACGTCGAATTATTTGTTGGTATAAAACCAGCCATATTTTCCTGAAATCGCCGATTGTACACATTGCCTTCAGTAGCGGGCATTTACTGGTGAGTTAGCGATTGTAATTGTTATAATAGCATTCTTTATGACACAGAGGTTTACTTAGAAATTCATGTTTTATTGTACGAGAAATCCTTCATATTGTATTCCGCCCTTGTTTACTACGGACAGTATTCCGCCGTAGGCCTACGAGTTCGTTTACGATACCAAAATAGGCATCTAAATGTAGGTTTTATGCTCAGAATGTTTCCTAAATCAGGGAATATCACTTCTCTGCATTGATTATGTGTTTTATTGAGGTTTTCAATTCATAGATTATGTGTTTTATTGATGTTTTTATTGCATACATTTTGTGTATAACTTTCACTGTGAATTTGTAAAAGTCTTAGAATATTTCAGTTTACTGAGCGTGCTAAAGCATGGGTCACGCTCGTTGACATTCCAACTTATGAATATTCATGAGCTGTGACTAAGTCAGGCCATATATGGAGTTATTGAAGTGTACTACTTTGAGACAACTTTCAGAATACTTTGAGATGGATTTGTCTTGTTTTTCAATACTGATATATTTATTGAACGTGTTATCAGTAATCCAAGTTTAGCTATTCTGTAATCAGACTCAGTTTAGAAGAGAAATAATGATAACAATGTTTTATGTTACAGAGCTGAAATGGTACAGACGGGATGTAAAGAGAACATTTTAATGAGTTTGTGAGGCCAAGAGAGGTCATATTCACGTGAGCATACGTTCCAAGTTTGTATTATTTTTTTGGTGATCTGTAAGATGTTATTGCAATCATATGCATTGGCTGTTTATCAATTGTCTTGCGTAAACATTAATATGATATTAATGTGGACTTTACATAAATGATGTTTTACATACATATTGGGTATAAATGAGGTTTGCATTGATGAGGTTTGCATTAATGATGTTTGCATTAATGATAAAATGTGATGCCCATGGAATTTCGCATGAATGATTTATCAATGCTGTTGCATAGCGATAATAACACGTCATTTCTCAATTTGCATTTCTACCATAGTTTTTATGTTAGCGACTAAGACCTGTATTTTGTATTTTTGTTTATGTTTTAGTCACCGAATGGAAGGTAGTCAGAAAGACACAGTAAAATATATTGAAAGAATATAACTGATGGTCGCCTTGTTGCTTTTCTTCGCGTTTGTGTGGTTTGATCAAAGACGCCCTCTATATCCAAACTGGCTCCGAGCCCAAGAGCAGTTAGCAGTGAGTGAATATGACCTCTCTTGGGTGGTCTGTTATGGGACCCGGGGGCCAAAACTGCAGAAAAGGCTACATGCATTTAAACAGAATAAATGTCAGTAACTAAGGGCGGCTACTTGAGGAAGTGCAGAAGTCTTGGGCTATCGAGAATAGTGGACTCTCTGAAGCACAGGACTCGGTAGAAGATACAAGAGCTCGTATGGTAATCCGAAACACCATAAAGAAGACAGAGGACAGCCACTACGAAATGGGTCTGTTATGGAAGTATGACCACCACGACATGCCTTTGAACAAAACAATGGCAGAGTCAAGATTAGCATCGTTGAAGAGACGACTGACCTTGGACAAAGACATGCATGGTAAGTATACCGATGTTATTGAAGGCTACATTGAGAAAGGGTACGCAGAACCAGTACCCGATGAGGGCGTATCAGGTAACGTATGGTATTTGCCCCATCACCCTGTTGTGCACCCTCATAGGAAGAAAGTTCGTGTTGTATATGACTGTGCAGCTAAATTTGCAGGGACATCATTGAATGATATGTTGCTCAAGGGACCAGACCTGATGAAGGATCTGCTAGGCGTTCTCCTTAGATTTAGACAAGGAAGAGTGGCTGTAGTCGCAAATATAGAGGCGATGTTTCACCAGGTAAAGATGATAGAGTCGGATCGAGACGTTTTGAGATTCCTCAGGCTGGTGTGGGAGAATGATGATATAAACACGTCACCTAAGGAGTATAGGATGTGCGTACACCTGTTTGGTGCAACGTCATCCCCATGCTGTTCAGGTAAAGCCCTAAAACAGACGGCAGATGACAATGAGCAGGCGAACAGAGACGAGGTTGGTAAGATTGCGATAGAAACAATACGCAGTGGATTCTACGTAGACGACTGCTTAGGTTCTGTCCAGAGTGCGGATGTAGCGATAAAGGTAGTACAGAGGCTCTCCACTATCCTATGCAAAGGAGGATTCAGGCTAACAAAATGGTTGAGCAACAAAAGAAAGGTTCTAGATAGCATAGACGAGTCTGAACGGGCCCCATCTGTTCCACTTTCCTTAGACGAACTGCCTACAGAAAGAACATCAGGTGTCTGTTGGGACGCTGGAAGCGACAGTTTTACCTTTCAGCTGACTCCGAAGGAAAAGCCAATGACCAGGAGAGGACTACTTTCAGTGACTAATTCCATCTTTGACCCTTTGGGGATTGCGCCTCCGTTCGTTCTGATTGCTAGGTCTCTCCTACAAGAAGTTTGTAGAAGATGTGCTGAATGGGATCAGCCACTGACCGACGAGGAGAAAAGTGCATGGAGTAAATGGCTTGACTGTACGCATATCCTATCACAAGTAAGTGTGCCTAGGTGGTTAAAACTCGACACAGCCGCAGACGCACAACTGCATATCTTCTGTGACGCTTCCGAAAAGGGCTATGCAGCCGTAGCCTATCTTCGTGTGGAACAAGATGATGGAAACTGTACGGTAGAGTTTGTACTAGGTAAGGCTAGAGTAAGTCCTTTGAAACTTGTGACCATCCCCAGACTAGAGCTCATGGCAGCGGTATTGGCAGCAACCCTTGATGGCACTATCAGAAGAGAGATAAGAGACTCCCTGAAAGACAAGACCTATTGGAGCGATTTCATGATACTTCTGAGCTACATCAGAAACGAAAGCCGACGCTACAAAACCTTTTTAGTGAATAGAGTTTCAAAGATCCTAAGTGTTTCTACTAAGCAGCAGTGGAGACATGTAGCAAGCGAGGAAAACCCAGCGGACGAAGGTTCAAGAGGAACCTATCAATTAGGTAAGTGGCTGACGGGTCCGGACTTCCTGTCTAAAGAAGAAACATCTTGGCCAGCGTCTAAGTTCGAGGATATTGATGATGATCGTCTAACATTTGATCCAGAAGTCAAAAAGTCAGTCGCAGTTAATCAAGTTACATTGAACCATATAAAGACTGGTGATGACAGTCTGGTAGCGACATTGGCTAGTAAGTATTCATCTTGGACGAAGCTAATACGCGTCTTAGGATGGGTGCTGCGATTCACAAGATCGTTGAGATCCAAGGTGAAACGCCAGCCCATAGTGGTAAGTACTTTGCTTGTTCAGGAATTGAATGAAAGCGAGACAATGATCTTGTCATGGGACCAGAAACGGTCATTTCCAAGCTGGCAATCAGATAAGAGGCTAAAGAGTTTGAGTCCAGTACTCCTTGGTAAACTGCTTAAGGTAGGAGGCAGATTGAACAATGCCCGAATCGACTGTGATGCCCAGCATCCAATAATACTAGCCAATGATGGACAAGTAGTGAGAATGCTTTTGTTGCACTACCATCTGAAAGTCGGACACAGTGGATGGTCAGCCACGCTGAATGCCCTTCGGAAAAGATTCTGGATTTTGAAAGGTAAGTCGGTTGTAAAAGGCATTTTGAGAAATTGTGTATCATGTAAAAGATACAATGCAAGGCGAGGTGAACAGGTAATGGCATCCCTGGCCGAAGAACGCGTCACTGCAGACAAACCACCATTCACCTTCACTGGGATCGATTATTTTGGTCCCATTGATGTCAGACAGGGCCGCTCTACAGTCAAAAGGTATGGTTGCATATGCACTTGTCTTGCGTCAAGAGCCGTCCACCTCGAGGTTGCTGACAGTTTGAATGCCGATTCATTTATAAATGCATACAGGCGATTTGTAGCGAGAAGAGGCGATCCCTCAAAGATATTTAGCGACAACGGGACTAACTTTGTTGCTGGTGAAAAAGAATTGAAGGAAGCCCTTGCTCAGATGAATCAGGACACAGTAGAAGAAATTCTACACACAATGGGGGTTGAATGGCATTTTAATCCACCCACAGCCAGTCATTTTGGAGGAGTCTGGGAACGTCTGATAAGGTCAGTAAGAAAAATCCTCCATGGTATCCTTAAGCAACAGACAGTAAACAACCACGTCTTGCAAACAGTGTTGACCGAGGTAGAGAGCATTCTAAATTCAAGACCACTGGCAGACCTATCACCAGAGGCATATGACGATGAGCCGTTGACACCTAACCACCTCCTCCTCATGAGAAAGGGACCCACTGCGCCGGTAGGTAAGATTGAGGCCTACGTAAGAAAGAGATGGCTCCAGGTTCATTACCTCGCCTCCCTTTTTTGGACCCGATGGAAGAAGGAGTATCTTCCTCTGCTTTAAAGGAGACACAAATGGATGACCCCAAAGAACAATGTACAGGTAAGTGATATAGTTCTTTTAGTAGATGAACAATTACCGAGAGGAAGATGGCCTATGGGTAAAGTAGTTTCGGTGTACAGAAGCAGAGACGAAAGAGTTAGGAGTGTTGACGTTAAGGTAACAGGTGGGATTTTAAAACGACCTATTGCAAAACTTTGCATAATACACAGAGGTTACGTCGTGGAGTAACTACTGTAGTTAGATATTTCTATGCAGGTGCTAGCTATGCTAAAACTTAGATTAGAATTAGTATGGTTTGTTATACAATTATATGGGTTCTGAAATCCTGTGTTGTGTTCGTGATTTTAGCGTGGGGGAGTGTTGGATATTCTCTACCCAAGCGCAGGCCCTCTATTTTCCCTCACGACCTTGTAAGGTTGACCGAACCGAGCTAGCGCGGAAAAAGAGACATTGCATTATGTTGCACGTCGAATTATTGGTTGGTATAAAACCAGCCATATTTTCCTGAAATCGCCGATTGTACACATTGCCTTCAGTAGCGGGCATTTACTGGTGAGTTAGCGATTGTAATTGTTATAATAGCATTCTTTATGACACAGAGGTTTACTTAGAAATTCATGTTTTATTGTACGAGAAATCCTTCATATTGTATTCCGCCTTTGTTTACTACGGACAGTATTCCGCCGTAGGCCTACGAGTTCGTTTACGATACCAAAATAGGCATCTAAATGTAGGTTTTATGCTCAGAATGTTTCCTAAATCAGGGAATATCACTTCTCTGCATTGATTATGTGTTTTATTGAGGTTTTCAATTCATAGATTATGTGTTTTATTGATGTTTTTAATGCATACATTTTGTGTATAACTTTCACTGTGAATTTGTAAAAGTCTTAGAATATTTCAGTTTACTGAGCGTGCTAAAGCATGGGTCACGCTCGTTGACATTCCAACTTATGAATATTCATGAGCTGTGACTAAGTCAGGCCATATATGGAGTTATTGAAGTGTACTACTTTGAGACAACTTTCAGAATACTTTGAGATGGATTTGTCTTGTTTTTCAATACTGATGTATTTATTGAACGTGTTATCAGTAATCCAAGTTTAGCTATTCTGTAATCAGACTCAGTTTAGAAGAGAAATAATGATAACAATGTTTTATGTTACAGAGCTGAAATGGTACAGACGGGATGTAAAGAGAACATTTTAATGAGTTTGTGAGGCCAAGAGAGGTCATATTCACGTGAGCTTACGTTCCAAGTTTGTATTATTTTTTGGTGATCTGTAAGATGTTATTGCAATCATATGCATTGGCTGTTTATCAATTGTCTTGCGTAAACATTAATATGATATTAATGTGGACTTTACATAAATGATGTTTTACATACATATTGGGTATAAATGAGGTTTGCATTGATGAGGTTTGCATTAATGATGTTTGCATTAATGATAAAATGTGATGCTTATGGAATTTCGCATGAATGATTTATCAATGCTGTTGCATAGCGATAATAACACGTCATTTCTCAATTTGCATTTCTACCATAGTTTTTATGTTAGCGACTAAGACCTGTATTTTGTATTTTTGTTTATGTTTTAGTCACCGAATGGAAGGTAGTCAGAAAGACACAGTAAAATATATTGAAAGAATATAACTGATGGTCGCCTTGTTGCTTTTCTTCGCGTTTGTGTGGTTTGATCAAAGACGCCCTCTATATCCAAACTGGCTCCGAGCCCAAGAGCAGTTAGCAGTGAGTGAATATGACCTCTCTTGGATGGTCTGTTATGGGACCCGGGGGCCAAAACTGCAGAAAAGGCTACATGTACTTCAACAGAATAAATGTCAGTAACGAGCGGCTACTTGAGGAATTGCAGAAGTCTTGGGCTATCGAGAATAATGGACTCTCTGAAGCACAGGACTCGGTAGAAGATACAAGAGCTCGTATGGTAATCCGAAACACCATAAAGAAGACAGAGGACAGCCACTACGAAATGGGTCTGTTATGGAAGTATGACCACAACGACATGCCTTTGAACAAAACAATGGCAGAGTCAAGATTAGCATCGTTAAAGAGACGACTGACCTTGGACAAAGACATGCATGGTAAGTATACCGATGTTATTGAAGGTTACATTGAGAAAGGGTACGCAGAACCAGTACCCGAAGAGGGCGTATCAGGTAACGTATGGTATTTGCCCCATAATAATAATAATAAAGTACTTATACAGCGCCATTACTAAAAAGATATTCTATCGCGCTTTCCAATCAAGATGTAAAATAATAAAACACACTGAGAAACTGCCAAAAGAACCAAAGAAGAATCAAATTAAAAAATGAATTAAAGGCCAGCTTGAAAAGGTGAGTTTTTAGGTTACGTTTGAATGAGATAAATGATGAATTAGACTTTACTGAATCGGGCAGGTCATTCCATAGTTTGGGACCGATGGAACAAAATGCACGAGAACCGAACGAAGTATGAGTACGGGGTAGAGAAAGAGGAGGATTACATGAGCTGCGTGTATTATATGTGGATTTACGGAACTGAATTAGCTGTTTGAGGTAGGCTGGTGCCTGATTATGAATACATTTAAAAACAAGACACAGAACTTTAAATTGGATACGTTTAACAATAGGAAGCCAATGCAGTTCTTTAAGGCAGCTTGAAGCACTATCGAATTTGCGTTTTTGCAAAACAACTTTAGCTGCCTGGTTCTGAATTGATTGCATTGGTAATACACTAGAAGTGGGCAGCCCAGCAAACACAGCATTGCAATAGTCGAGGTGTGAAATTACTAAGCTTTGAACCAGTAGCCTACAACTTTCAGTGGTCAAGTGTTTCCTGATTCGACGAATCATATTTAGGTTGCGACTGGCTACAAGACACTTTTCCTTGATATGTAGTTGCATATTTAAGTTAGTATCAAGTAAAACACCTAGTAATTTAATGCAGCTGGATGGTTTTATAGAATCAGTACCGACTTGAATAGAGTCTGTCGCAATTCTACGCCTGTAATAAAGTGAACTAAAGAAAATGGCCTCAGTTTTTTTGTCATTCATTTTGAGCTTATTCAGCTGCATCCAGTGTTTTAGTTTGAATAAGACTTGTTGCATACTATTAACAGAATCTAATTCTTGAGCTACATTACCAGAATCAAAGCTAGAATAAAAAGAGTGATCATCAGCATAACCAATGATATTCACGTGATCATTAGCATGTGAAATAACATCTGCAAGAGTACTTGCATAGCAAGTAAATGCAACCGGACCTACAACTGAGCCCTGGGGAACAGAAAAGGGTAGATCATGTGATTTGGATTGGCAGCCATTGACACAAACAACACACTTCCTAGAAAAAAGGTAGGAAGTAAACCATTCCAGGCCGGTGTTAGAGATGCCAAATTTATTCTTCAAGACATTCAGAAGAATTCCATGATGTACCGTGTCAAAGGCTGCCGAAAGATCTACTGCAACCAGCAGTGTGGTTTGTTTTCTGTCCATCCCAAGTAGCAGATCATTTAACAATTTAACGGTTGCAGTCTCGGTGCTATGGAACTGCCTGTAAGCGCTCTGATATGAAGGAAGCAACTCATTGTGATTAAGATAATCAAAAAGTTGATTAACCATTGCCCTTTCGACAAACTTAGATACAAGGGGCAGGTTACTAACTGGCCTGTAATTACTGAAAATGGGTTCGAGTGATGGTTTCTTTATCAAAGGTGACACATATGCTGTTTTCCAGACCGTCGGAAACCTGCCTTCTTGCAGAGAGAAATTAATCATGTTTTGAAAAACTGGCAGCAACAGTCCAGTGTAGTCAAGAAGCACATGAGACGGGAATGGGTCAGCAGCACAGGTTGTCACCTTTGATGACTTAATGATATTGTGAGTGGTATCTAAGTCAACTAGATTAAACTGAGAAAACGAGCTATCACAGGTATAACAACTTGTATCAAAATCATCATAGGGTTGCAGCTCATTTCTAATGTCCAACACCTTTCCAACAAAAAAAGAAGCAAAACTATTAGCAAGAACTTGGTTGTCACCATCAGGCAGAGGATTGACCTTTGTTTTACCAGTCAATATGTAGATGAGTCGATATAGTTTATGTTGATCGCTACCACATTGCAGAATCTTGGCTGAGATAATCTCTGATCTGGCTTGGTGAAGCCTTTGATTGTACTCGGTTCTGAGAGCCTTGAACGAGCGATGATCCTCATCGGAGCGACTCCTCAACCACTTTGCTTCTGCTTTTCTACGACTCCGCTTCAAAGACTTGAGGGAATCATTAAACCAAGGGACTTTCTCTCGCATTGTTACTGTCTTTGATTGTATCGGGGCGACAACATCAAGAATCTTAGTCAGACCCGCATTGTAGAAATTTGCAAGATCGACTATAGTCGTCAATGCTAAGCATTCCTGAGTGAAAGTTGATAATAATGATGATAATTGGTCATTGTCAATAGCTTTAAGATTTCTATATTCAATCACTTTGGTCTTCCTTCCAGGTTTATCCTGTGACAAGTTACAGAGGACAAAACAATGATCAGAGATGTAAAAACCCTCTCTAGGCTCTGAGATAACCATGTTGTCTTCATTTCGAACAAGCATAAGGTCTAGACTATTACCAGAAACATGTGTTTGACATTTCACTACTTGTTTGAGTCCAAGAGAAGCTACAATGTCCTGAAATGAAGATGCATGGGCATCAGCACCAACATTGGTGCGAATATTGAAGTCACCCGAAATAATTAAGTGATTTGATGTCGCACAAATTCCTTCTGCATATAATCTGAATTCATCAAGAAAAGTGTTTAAAGAAACAGGGTGAACTGTTGAATATGGTGGTCGATAAATTGCAACCACTAGAATGGAAAAATCCTTAAACTTAATTTGCCATTCAGAAAACTCAAAGGATGGAAGTTGACCAGACTTGAGTCTTTTGCTCTTGATTGATTTTTTATGAAGAACAGCGAGGCCACCACCCCTACGGTCAGGACGGGAATATCATCAAGAGTAAAACCAGCTGCAATGATGTCAGCTCTGATATCGTCATGAGCATCAGTAAGCCAGGTTTCAGTTACTACACATAAGTCAATTTGGGCACTAACTAGATAATCAAGGAACATGGTTATTTTATTGCAGATTGATCTGACATTGACAACGGAATAGGTCAGCTTATTAATATTCATGTTCCTGTAAGATGGTAATGTTTTGATGGTTATCAAATTGGCCGAATTGGCTTTAGTTTGACCGCTACTTTTAGTTCTCTTGACCTTTGCTGTTTTTGCCAAAACATAAACTTGTGGTTCAGTGTACTTTAATATAACCTTCCTTGAACTTCTCCTGGTATGTCTCAAAATACCACACTGATTCAGAGTTGATACTAAATCCTCACTTAGCCTGCTGGTAAACCTCTCAGGTCTCAAAGCAAGGAGATAATCCCTACTGTAATGATGCAGCACCATTGTGATCTCAACTGAATCGCTTTCAAAGAGAGAAGATAATGGCAAACAAAACACTATTGTAATGAAAGAACACAATAGGCTCCAGAAGTGCTGTGGAAAAGCCAGCATAATGTCCAAAGTAAGATGGTGAAAAATGAAAAAGTTTAAATCCAAAATTACACAAAAAATTAACAGAGAAGTCACGAACAGGTTACACCACGTAAATCCTTACAATAACAACTTCCAGCTGTTAAATTTGTAGAAAATAAAACAATACCAAACAAGGTAAAAAATAGCAGTTAAACAGGAGCAAAAGGAGAGACATGCTACCATAGACGGTGCCATCACCCTGTTGTGCACCCTCATAAGAAGAAAGTTCGTGTTGTATATGACTGTGCAGCTAAATTTGCAGGGACATCATTGAATGATATGTTGCTCAAGGGACCAGACCTGATGAAGGATCTGCTAAGCGTTCTCCTTAGATTTAGACAAGGAAGAGTGGCTGTAGTCGCAGATATAGAGGCGATGTTTCACCAGGTAAAGATGATAGAGTCGGATCGAGACGTTTTGAGATTCCTCAGGCTGTGGTGGGAGAATGGTGTTATAAACACGTCACCTAAGGAGTATAGGATGTGCGTACACCTGTTTGGTGCAACGTCATCCCCATGCTGTTCAGGTAAAGCCCTAAAACAGACGGCAGATAATAATGAGCAGGCGAACAGAGACGAGGTTGGTAAGATTGCGATAGAAACAATACGCAGTGGATTCTACGTAGACGACTGCTTAGGTTCTGTCCAGAGCGCGGATGTAGCGATAAAGGTAGTACAGAGGCTCTCCACTATCCTATGCAAAGGAGGATTCAGGCTAACAAAATGGTTGAGCAACAAAAGAAAGGTTCTAGATAGCATAGACGAGTCTGAACGGGCCCCATCTGTTCCACTTTTCTTAGACGAACTGCCTACAGAAAGAACATCAGGTGTCTGTTGGGACGCTGGAAGCGACAGTTTTACCTTTCAGCTGACTCCGAAGGAAAAGCCAATGACCAGGAGAGGACTACTTTCAGTGACTAGTTCCATCTTTGACCCTTTGGGGATTGCGTCTCCGTTCGTTCTGATTGCTAGGTCTCTCCTACAAGAAGTTTGTAGAAGATGTGCTGACTGGGATCAGCCACTGACCGACGAGGAGAAAAGTGCATGGAGTAAATGGCTTGACTGTACGCATATCCTATCAAAAGTAAGTGTACCTAGGTGGTTAAAACTCGACGCAGCCGCAGACGCACAACTGCATATCTTCTGTGACGCTTCCGAAAAGGGCTATGCAGCCGTAGCCTATCTTCGTGTGGAACAAGATGATGGAAACTGTACGGTAGAGTTTGTACTAGGTAAGGCTAGGGTAAGTCCTCTGAAACTTGTGACCATCCCCAGACTAGAGCTCATGGCAGTGGTATTGGCAGCAACCCTTGATGGCACTATCAGAAGAGAGATAAGAGACTCCCTGAAAGACACGACCTATTGGAGCGATTTCATGATACTTCTGAGCTACATCAGAAACGAAAGCCGACGCTACAAAACCTTTTTAGTGAATAGAGTTTCAAAGATCCTAAGTGTTTCTACTAAGCAGCAGTGGAGACATGTAGCAAGCGAGGAAAACCCAGCGGACGAAGGTTCAAGAGGAACCTATCAATTGGGTAAGTGGCTGACGGGTCCGGACTTCCTGTCTAAAGAAGAAACATCTTGGCCAGCGTTTAAGTTCGAGAATATTGATGATGATCGTCTAACATTTGATCCAGAAGTCAAAAAGTCAGTCGCAGTTAATCAAGTTACATTGAACCATATAAAGACTGGTGATGACAGTCTGGTAGCGACATTGGCTAGTAAGTATTCATCTTGGACGAAGCTAATACGCGTCTTGGGATGGGTGTTGCGATTCACAAGATCGTTGAGATCTAAGGTGAAACGCCAGCCCATAATGGTAAGTACTTTGCTCGTTCAGGAATTGAATGAAAGCGAGACAATGATCTTGTCATGGGACCAGAAACGGTCATTTCTAAGCTGGCAATCAGATAAGAGGCTGAAGACTTTGAGTCCAGTACTCCTTGGTAAACTGCTTAAGGTAGGAGGCAGATTGGACAATGCCCGAATCGACTGTGATGCCCAGCATCCAATAATACTAGCCAATGATGGACAAGTAGTGAGAATGCTTTTGTTGCACTACCATCTGAAAGTCGGACACAGTGGATGGTCAGCCACGCTGAATGCCCTTCGGGAAAGATTCTGGATTTTAAAAGGTAAGTCGGTTGTAAAAGGCATTTTGAGAAGTTGTGTATCATGTAAAAGATACAATGCAAGGCGAGGTGAACAGGTAATGGCATCCCTGCCCGAAGAACGCGTCACTGCAGACAAACCACCATTCACCTTCACTGGGATCGATTATTTTGGTCCCATTGATGTCAGACAGGGCCGCTCTACAGTCAAAAGGTATGGTTGCATATTCACTTGTCTTGCGTCAAGAGCCGTCCACCTCGAGGTTGCTGACAGTTTGAATGCCGATTCATTTATAAATGCATACAGGCGATTTGTAGCGAGAAGAGGCGATCCCTCAAAGATATTTAGCGACAACGGGACTAATTTTGTTGCTGGTGAAAAAGAATTGAAGAAAGCCCTCGCTCAGATGAATCAGGACACAGTAGAAGAAATTCTACACACAAAGGGGGTTGAATGGCATTTTAATCCACCCACAGCCAGTCATTTTGGAGGAGTCTGGGAACGTCTGATAAGGTCAGTAAGAAAAATCCTCCATGGTATCCTTAAGCAACAGACAGTAAACAACCACGTCTTGCAAACAGTGTTGACCGAGGTAGAGAGCATTCTAAATTCAAGACCACTGACAGACCTATCACCAGAGGCATATAACGATGAGCCGTTGACACCTAACCACCTCCTCCTGATGAGAAGGGGACCCACTGCGCCGGTAGGTAAGATTGAGGCCTACGGAAAAAAGAGATGGCTCCAGGTTCAGTACCTCGCCTCCCTTTTTTTGACCCGATGGAAGAAGGAGTATCTTCCTCTGCTTCAAAGGAGACACAAATGGATTACCCCAAGGAACAATGTACAGGTAAGTGATATAGTTCTTTTAGTAGCTGAACAATTACCGAGAGGAAGATGGCCTATGGGTAAAGTAGTATCGGTGTACAGAAGCAAAGACGAAAGAGTTAGGAGTGTTGACGTTAAGGTAACAGGTGGGATTTTAAAACGACCTATTGCAAAACTTTGCATAATACACAGAGGTTCTGTCGTGGAGTAACTACTGTAGTTAGATATTGCTATGCAGGTGCTAGCTATGCTAAAACTTAGATTAGAATTAGTAAGGTTTGTTATAAAATTATATGGGTTCTGAAATCCTGTGTTGTGTTCGTGATTTCAGCGTGGGGGAGTGTTGGATATTCTCTACCCAAGCGCAGGCCCTCTATTTTCCCTCACGACCTTGTAAGGTTGACCGAACCGAGTTAGCGCGGAAAAAGAGACATTGCATTATGTTGCACGTCGAATTATTCGTTGGTATAAAACCAGCCATATTTTCCTGAAATCGCCGATTGTACACATTGCCTTCAGTAGCGGGCATTTACTGGTGAGTTAGCGATTGTAATTGTTATAATAGCATTCTTTATGACACAGAGGTTTACTTAGAAATTCATGTTTTATTGAACGAGAAATCCTTCATATTGTATTCCGCCTTTGTTTACTACGGACAGTATTCCGCCGTAGGCCTACGAGTTCGTTTACGATACCAAAATAGGCATCTAAATGTAGGTTTTATGCTCAGAATGTTTCCTAAATCAGGGAATATCACTTCTCTGCATTGATTATGTGTTTTATTGAGGTTTTCAATTCATAGATTATGTGTTTTATTGATGTTTTTAATGCATAAATTTTGTGTATAACATTCACTGTGAATTTGTAAAAGTCTTAGAATATTTCAGTTTACTGAGCGTGCTAAAGCATGGGTCACGCTCGTTGACATTCCAACTTATGAATATTCATGAGCTGTGACTAAGTCAGGCCATATATGGAGTTATTGAAGTGTACTACTTTGAGACAACTTTCAGAATACTTTGAGATGGATTTGTCTTGTTTTTCAATACTGATGTATTTATTGAACGTGTTATCAATAATCCAAGTTTAGCTATTCTGTAATCAGACTCAGTTTAGAAGAGAAATAATTGTAACAATGTTTTATGTTACAGAGCTGAAATGGTACAGACAGGATGTAAAGAGAACATTTTAATGAGTTTGTGAGGCCAAGAGAGGTCATATTCACGTGAGCATACGTTCCAAGTTTGTATTATTTTTTGGTGATCTGTAAGATGTTATTGCAATCATATGCATTGGCTGTTTATCAATTGTCTTGCGTAAACATTAATATGATATTAATGTGGACTTTACATAAATGATGTTTTACATACATATTGGGTATAAATGAAGTTTGCATTGATGAGGTTTGCATTAATGATGTTTGCATTAATGATAAAATGTGATGCTTATGGAATTTCGCATGAATGATTTATCAATGCTGTTGCATAGCGATAATAACACGTCATTTCTCAATTTGCATTTATACCATAGTTTTTATGTTAGCGACTAAGACCTGTATTTTGTATTTTTGTTAATGTTTTAGTCACCGAATGGAAGGTAGTCAGAAAGACACAGTAAAATATATTGAAAGAATATAACTGATGGTCGCCTTGTTGCTTTCTTCGCGTTTGTGTGGTTTGATCAAAGACGCCCTCTATATCCAAACTGGCTCCGAGCCCAAGAGCAGTTAACACACATTGTCCACTGAAAACACCCACACACACCCACACACACGCACACCCATACCCACACACACACGCACACACATACCCACACACACATACACACACATACACACACACACAATAATATGCATCGTTGAGCAAATGGCAGAAAATGCGTCTATCGGTATTACCTAAGTTTTGCGCACCAGTTTCACACCTCTGTCAGTTCATTCATGTTTGTGGCTAATAAATCACTTTGCTAGACCCCGCCCAGTATATAATAGTTGAACCCCAGAATTGGATTTCTGGATAGTAAGTTATAGCTAAGCCCCCAAACATATCCCTGGATCATGACTATATTTTATATATATATATATAATTAAAATTTGTTTTCTTCTTTGTGCTTGATAGTATATATGTGTGTGTACGTGTGAGTGGAATGGGGTTCGTGGAATCCATTTTGGCCTAAAATTTGACGACAAATGTCTAACGGTTAGCTTAAAATGGTCTTGGAAAAATTGCCCCCTTTTACTAATACCACTGTAATATTCACTGTATATAATTTGAGTATTAAACCATTTCTGCGGATAATGTGGATTCACACGCTAAGGTGTATATGTTTAGTATAATGCTTTTTTGGAAAGTATAGCAAAGTGAAATATGTATTGTTTGGGTACCCACACAATATGGTGGTGATTACGTTTGGTGCTCAAAAATGGTACCAATCAACCCCCATATCTCAAGGACTATATTATTTCGGTCTTTACTGGTGCCAGCCCACTGGTCCGGAAGGCCTAATAGTCCGAAGATTCAATATTCCAAAAGAATAGGCCCACTAGTCCGAAGGTTCACTAGTCTGAAGGCCCAATAGTCCGAAGGTCCGAAGGCCCAATAGTCCGAAGGTTTAATAGTTCGAAGGTATACCCTAACCCTCGGACCCTCATAACCTTCGGACTATTGGGCCTTCGGACTAGTGAACCTTTGGTCTATCGGACCATCGGACTAGTGGAATTTTTCTTTCGGACTATTGAACCTTCGGACTAGTGGGCCTTTATTTTGGACTATTGAACCTTCGGACTAATGGGTCTTCGGAATAGTTTTCGGACACTCTTTTATCAGTTTGTTGACTCCAGAGCGAGGGATATAACCTCCAATAATTAATACCACCGAATGAACGCATTATCAGACATTTTTCATTGGTCTTGAAAGCAAATATCACTCCGACAGTAAAACAATGATCTGATGATGTAAAATATCGTTTTAGCAATACAGCGTCTTTCCTTTAATTGTTTGTATGCAGTGTTGAAATATCAACTAAGATTCACAATAACAGCCATATTGTGTTATTAACTTTAATTTGAACTATTTTTTTTTTCAGTTCAAGTTTTACTGGGCCGAAACGTTTACAAACTTGGGGTGGTGTCACATATTCCATGATTTGCATCAATCTCGTCTATTTAGTCACGAAAATATATTTACGAACAAATAATTTCAGTCCAGTGAATATTTTTTTTTGCAATTGTGCTAGACAGCTAGAAAGTCAGAGGGGGTGGGGGAAGGAATGAGTTATTTCAACCTCTCACATAGCAGAAATTTGGAGGCCCTAGGCAAAAACAATGCGATATATTGCTATGACACCAAATGCCATATATTCTTACAGGTCTCAAAAACCTGGTAAATATTCCCACTGTCTGCTCATGATGCGTCACTACCTTTCCGCAATATTTAGCTAAACCATTTTGGAAAAACATACGTGGCTATGCCAGTTTTTTAAATATTCTTTACACAAAATTCACCATGAAAAATATTAATACGGAAAAACAGTGGGTAGAATTTTCCCTGTCAGCCTGTCCCGAATAAATCCGCCTTTATGTGAGTTTATGCGGATTTTCAGTGTAGTTTCAAAGGGAAAATTTGTGGGCGGAGGACATAGTTCTTCGGACTATCGGACCTTCGAACTATTGGGACCTTCGAACTATTGGGCCTTTGGACTAGTAAAACCTTCCGACTATGTCCGCCCAGTAAACATAGATCACCAAATTCTTGTCCTGAGAACAATCAAACATTGCTTGACTGCTTTAGAAAAGTTGCTTCTAGGAGGGCTATTGTTTCTGGGGACTTTAATTTTCCAGACATTGATTGGAATCTTTGTACTAGTGGTCCACATGGTAAAGAATTTCTGGAAGTTATATCCGACTGCTTTTTCACCCAGCATTTGTTGTTTCCCACGCGTGGTAGTAATTGTCTTGATTTGATTTTTAGTAGTGAAGAAAGTATGGTTAGAAATGTGCTAAGTATCGGTAAGGTTATAGTGATCATGACTTCATTAGTTTTGATCTGTATTGTTTCACAAAGGTTTCTCCAGCTGGTTTTAGATTTTAAGAATGATGACTTTGCCGCACTTCAGGATAATTTGTCATTCGATTGGACTTCTTTGCTATGTGACTTAGATCCTTCTAAATCATGGGATGTTTTCCGAACTAAAGTTTTGGAGGGTGTGAATAGCTTTCTCCCATTAAAGAACGTATGTAGGTGTAATCGGCCAGTGTGAATGTCTCGGGAGGTTTTCCGGGCTGTTCGGAAAAAGAAGAAGTTGTGGCGTTGTTATAAAAACAGTGGGTGTCCTATGGAGCTTGCTAGGTATAAGGATCATGAAAAGTTCACAAAGGGTTTGATAAGAGATACTAAAGTGCTTTTTGAAAAACGTTTGTCCAAAGAGGTTAAGATTAATTCTAAGTCATTTCATTTTTATGTTCGCTCAAAGAAAAAAAACCAAGGTCCCCTTCAGGGTAATGATGGTGTTACTATCAATAGTGGTAAAAACAGGCTGAGGTTGTGAATGACTACTTTGTATCTGTTTTTACTAAGGAATCCCTTGCTGATGATGTTGTGGAGTATCTTAGTGTGCACTCTCCAGTATCCATTAAGGATGTTGATTGTTCAGTTGATGTTGTGTCTAAGAAGTTGAAGGGTTTGATTTCAAATAAAGCATTCTGGTGTTGTGCCTAGTGATTGGAGAATTACAAATGTCACTCCTATTTCTAAAAAGGGTAACCACAGTTTGCACTGTAACTATAGGCCAGTGAGTCTTACTAGTGTTGTGTGCAAGGTCATGGAATCCATTGTTAGGGATGTTGTACTAGATCATTTACTGGTCAATGGTTTGTTGGATTTGTCCCATCTTGGGTTCTTACCTAAGAGGTTTTGTGTTTTTAATTTATTGGAGTTTCTTGATGATATTACTAAACTAGTTGATTCTGGTCATAATGTGGATGTTATCTATTTAGATTTCCAAAAAGTATTTGATAAGGTTCCATTGGGAAGGTTCATGATGAAAACAAGAGCGCTTGGTGTGGAGGAAAAGTGTGTGTTGGATATATTGTTGGTTAGTCGACAGGTCACAAAGAGTCCTTGTTAATTGTAAAGTATCTCCATGGAAGAAGGTTACAAGTGGTGTTTCTCAGAGTTATGTATTGGGTCCGCTTCTTTTCTTAATCTTCATTAATAATATTGATGTTTCCCTGGGTTCCAGGATTTGTAAATTTGCTGATAATACTAAGCTGTACAGGATTGTTGATGATGCTAGGGATTCTCCACTTTTGCAAACTGGTCTGGATAAGTTAGTTTCTTGGTCCCAAACATGGCAGATGGCATTCAATGTTGATAAATGCAAAGTTATTCATTTTGGTCAGAGCAATTTGGCTTTTGATTACTGCATGAATGGTTTAATTCTTGGTTGTGTTGATCAAGAAAGGGATCTAGGTGTTGTCATTTCTAGCAATCTGAAGCCTTCTAAACAGTGCGCTTTAGCAGCTGCAAGGGCAAATAGGATGCATTTCTTGGTAGAGAAGTTGTTCTTCATTTGTATAAGCAGTTAGTCAGGCCTCACTTTGAGTATGCTATTCAGGTTTGGAGTCCCTTTTATGAGAAGGATAAGTTCATTTTGGAATAGGGTCAGCGAAGAGCCACTAGACTTATTCCCAAAGTAACTGAATCTTTCTTATGAATCTAGGTTGCGAATTCTTGGTTTGACCACGCTTGAGTTGAGAAGAGTACGTGGCGACATGATTCACGTTTTTTATTCCTATCTGGTGTTGATGCTTTGACTTTCTGTTATGTCTTGCATGTTTCAGCTAATCCTCATGTGACACGTAGTAGCAGTTTGAAGTTGACCAAAGAGTTCTCACGGATAGATATTCGTCGTTTTAGCTTTTCGCAAAGAGTTGCTAATGAGTGGAATGGTTTTCCTGAGTGCGTAGTTAGCTCCAATTCTGTTCACAATTTCAAAGTCAACATTGATGAGTTCTTTAAAGAGATTAGGAAATATTTTCGAATTCTCTGAAATTGCTATTTTCTAATATTTCATGCGCAATTCTAAAAATTCCTCAGGAATAAACAACAAAAAGTTGGAATTTTCATGGAAATGTTGACATTTAAGCTTTACTTTATTTAAAGTATTGTATTTTAAGAGAAATATTAACTTTACAAATAGAATGAAAGAAATGAAACAAAATGACAGAATAAATTTTGATGTTTAACATATATTTGTTTTAGCCCAACATGAAACTTACTCATTAAAAATTCAGAAAACAACAATCTTAAACACATTTACTTTAAAGATGAATTTTTCTTAAAAAACAAAACAGAATGCCAAGTATTCTTTTCTTATTGCCCAACTTTTTATTGTATGTAATTCATTTTGCGGATGAATTTTCACACATATTTTCTACATAATTTCCATTTTTTCAAGTAAAACAACGTTCTCACAATCAAAGTATAATATTCATTGGCAATATTTAGCTTTACCCTTTAACAGTGACAACAACATCAGAAAAATAAAAGAAATTGGCAAAATTAAGGTCACACTACTTAAAACCTAATTTTTAACCAAAGAAATTAAAAACTTGTTTAACAAATGACTAGAGTGTACCAGTACGCCCTTCAAGGGGAGGTAAGTTACCTTCAGGATAATTTTTGCAGAAGTAGGGCTTGTTTTTAGAACTGAAGTTGTATCGCTTTCATCAAGTATGGATGGGGCGTATCAGTACATCCCGGACTTTGTTGTATATTTTTCTAACTAAAGTTTTATCGCTTTCATTAAGTATGGATGGGGCGTATCAGTACATCCCGGACTTTGTTATAAGGATTTTTTTGTAACTGAAGTTTTATCACTTTTATTAGGTATGGATGGTGTGTATCAGTACGCCCTGGACTTTGTTGTAAGGATTTTTTTCGAATTAAAGTTCTATCCTTTTCATCAGGTTTGGATGGGGCGTATCGATATGCCCTGGAATTTGTTGTAAAGATGTTTCTCCAACTGAGGTTGTGTCGCTTTCATCAGGTATTTTACAGCTTGATGACCAGGTATATTAAGTCTTTTGTCTAGTCTTTTGTCTTTTGACGAGTATGAACGGGATGACTTTATATATATTTACATTTTTTTCAATTTAATTTTTTTAGGCTCCTAGGGGCATACCAATATGCAAATGAATTGAAACGAGGGCTTTAGAAGAATATTTTGACATATGGTTTCCCAAATGACTTCAATGCAAAATAAGTTATTATAAGTGATGGTGAAATTGCTGTACAAAGGAGGCATATTACTATGCAACATACATTAAGAATATTTTTCCAAATGACTATGGCCAACCTGTACGTCCTTCAAGAGAAGATAAGTTACATCCGGGATTCTACTTCAAGGCACTGGTAAAAGCAAGAAATTTGTAATTTATACCACTGTGCCACACAAAATAAAGCAAGTCTTTTAAATAATGTTTTGACAAATGATTGAGGACCTTTTCTCTTTGTAGTAGTATTGGATTATAGCATGAGACATGCACTGAAAAATATCCAACTGGACGCAGACAGTGTGCATGTAGAAAGAAGAAGCAGATAGCAGCCAGAGATTCGACTCAACGATTTAGACTTTGCCAATGATATAAGCCCTTCAGTCAAAATCACATTACCTCAGCAGAAATGTTACTGCAGAGTTTAGAAAGTGCTTAAAATTGTGTCTGACTAATCTCAATGCAAGAAAAAAAACACGACCCTCCTTGTAAATATTCCTTCTTCCACTCCCAATGTCCAAACTCGTAATGGTACTAATCTGGCAAGTACTTTCGATTTCAAATAGAATTCCCATCAAGTTGACAAAAAGAACCAAAGCGACTTCAAATGGTTCTTGAAAGCCCATGCAAGATGGGAGGTAACCAATCATTAACATTTAAGTGGTGGATGATCTCATCTACTTCAATTGCAGGTGCGTAGCTAGTTTTGATAATGTACTTGAGATCTGCAAAAAAATTAAAAAAATGAAGTAACACACTAATTTGTGTGCAAATTATCTCAATATGACACATTATGTACTCATATGGCACTGCAAAACAATATACTTAGTGTAAAATTATGAATTATATTTATAATATCAAGATAGTTGAATCATGGTGAATCCTGAGGTGGCATCTTTCAAGTTTGCAGTGTACAACTATTTTGGCAAACATACTGCACAAATAAATGATTTTTTTTTCTTTAAAAGAGGTTTTGTGCTTCCGATGCTTTTTCACAAACTGATTGATCTAAAAAATTTGTATTAATTGTCATTTTATTGGTATCATGAAATATTTGTTCCATGATAATTATTTATAAGCCACACCCCCCATGCAGATCAATAAAAATGTTGACAACATTAACATTTATCATATAATTAACATTGTCATAGCAAAGAATGATGCAAAAAAGGTTGCTCATTTATTATATTCCAAGAATTTGTCAGTAAGCCCTGCCTACTCATTAATATTCATGGCATCACTACCACAACATTGAAACAACTGTATGTACAGACCATGAGTCATCAGTGTATCTTATATAGCATAAATCTGGTATATCTTTAACGAGATACAATATAATGTTTACATCATTCAGCACTTTCACATTAAGCCATGCCCACCATGTATATTAATAACATCTGCTGATCAAATAGGCATGTACACAAAAACCAACAAAATTGTCATGCTCAATATGATGCAAAACGATTGTTCATTTATCACTTTCTCAAGATTTTTACATTAAGCCCCACCTACTCATTAATATGCATGACATCACCACCAAAAACAATAGGGCCACATTTACGGACCATGGGCTATCTGTTTATCGAATATGACATGTATCTTGAGATACCGTGTTTACAAGCTCTTTTCAGCAAAATCATATTAAGCCCCGCCTAATATGCATACTAATGAAAATCAACGTTTTTACTTTATGAACATGGACACATCAGCTAATATAACAAAACAGACACGTGGTTGTTCAAATATGAACATCTCAAGATTTTTCCTTTAAGCCCCACCTACTCATTGATATGCATGACATCACCATCAAAAACAATAGAGCACATACAGACCATGGGCTATCTGAATACCATATATGACATGAATCCAGCGTGTCGTTCTTGAGATACCGTGTTTACGAGCTGTCCGTCACAAACATACATATATACATATATACATATATACATATATACATACATACATACATACATACATACATACATACATACATACATACATACATACATACATACATACATACATACATACATACATACATACATACATACATACATACATACATACATACATACATACATACATACATACATACACCCATACATACATACATACATACATACATACATACATACATACACATACATACATGCATACATACATGCATACATACACCCATACATGCATACAAACACCCATAATACATACATACATACACACACAAATACACACACATACACACAAACACACGCCATCATGGCCGCATAGGTTCCTGATGCTATCGCATTAGAATATAAAAAAATGTCAATGATATCAAACCTTTTTGAACATCCAACATCCAACATGTGAAATCAATTAAATCTTTAATTCTTTGAAATTGAAAGGAGAATGGTATGTAAATTTTGCACAAGGCATCATTGTTTAGTTATTTAAATAAGAATTATCAAAACTTCAGTATATTGACATGACAATATTGACATGATTATGACTGTAAAATTACTACATTTTACTGATAATCAATTGTTTTCAAAATCAGTGACAGATCCAGGGTTTTTATGATTGTAAAATTACTACATTTGGGATAATCAATTGTTTTCAAGGGATCCAGGGGACTGCTTTTAACTTTGGATTACCTTTTTTGTAATTCAATCAGATTTCTTTATTAAAAGCCATCTATCTTGATTAAAATGTGGTGGCGTACAATTTATTCCAAAATGATACTGATTGGCCTATCAATGTATTAATAGTGCACACTGTACTATTGTGTTTCGACCAATCAAAACACAGGATTTGAATTTCATTTACCTTGTACTTTAGAGGCGACAAGTGGCCTTTAAGTTCCTCCAACAAATCTAACACATATATTTGTATCCATACTTATAATTTATATTTATATTCAAACTTTTTTTGCACTAAATTTTTTAATCATCTAAATATTAGTGACTACCACTTTCCCTTATTTGTTAATAAACTGCCACTCCAAATTTCTTTTACATATTAAACTCATTATTTTTCCAGTTTTCATTAAATTAATAACATGCTCCCTCCCCCACCTGGTACTCCCCATCCCACACCCTCAAAGAAAAAGAGTCCCACATACATTTCATTAGATTGATAACATAGAAAAGAAAAGAAAAATGTCATCAGATGTTGACACCATGTTTTTATGCTAGTGCTTTTTTTTAGCTGTAATGATGTATCCAACAAACATACTTCGCTTTACTTTTTAAGTGGGCTTCTCTTTTTTCTCAGTTGTTCACGTTTTGTAGCATTGCAGCTTTTTGCTCTCTCAGCGGCTTCCTTCAAAGATCCGTATGTCCCACACACAGTGAATCTATACTCCAGAGATCTGTGAGAAACAAAAAGTGAAACAAATCATGAGCGTAAATCCAGGGCCAGAGGGGATGGGGGAAAATATCCACCACTTTTTGAAAAGGGGGGACAATCCATACTATCACCCCCCGCCCCCATTTTTTGGCTGAAGATACTTTAAAATTAAGTACATTTAGAAGTGTATTTAGAAGCATGTATAAAATGCCTTCTTCCTATGCATTGTGACATACTTTTCTTGCCCCTCATATGTCAATTTTGCGAGAGCTTCTGGGGACATTGCCCCCTGGACAGTATGGGTCCCTGGACCCATACTCATCCCACATTTTGGATTTATGCCACTGAATTATTTCATTGAAGGTGTATGGTCCATTGGCAAAAAGGTCTACCACAAAATTCCATGTAACATCAGCAACTTATTTTGAAAGAAATGACAATTTTTTTTCTAAAATTTGGTCCCCATAATAATAAGTGGCATTTTTGTTTTGACTGAATATTCAGCTTAATTCTAAAATTTAGTTCAATTTTTTATTTTTTTTAGATAAATTTTTGAATTAAAAAAAACTTTCCTTTTTTTCATTATTCCACTGTAAATTGCACAAGGAAAGGAAAATACCTTCAGAATGTTTAACTCTTGCAGACAAATTTCCAAATCTCCATAAAGTACTCACTAGATTTTGTTCTTGTTTGGCACATTTTTCTCTATTATACATTCATTCCATCTTTGTGTGACTGGAAGATGGACTTCCATTTTGTGGGCATATAATCTCCCACACTTTTTAATTTAAGTGCCTTATCCATGCAAGCTCAGTGACTTTTCTCAGCCATTCTTTTGACCACTCTATTAGTAAAACGTAGGCAAAAACGAGTAAAATGCAAAACGGTAAGAAAAATGTTGAACATGCGCAGCATGTCTCGAAATTTTTTTACCGTATTTCCCTTTACACGTTTTTGCATTTTACTCACGTTAATTGTTTTAAAAATATTATTTCTCCATAATTTCAACAAGTTACAATCGAGTGAAAAATATTATCCCTATTACAATTGTTCTAACTTATTCTAATCTATCATAATGGTTCTATACTTAATTACAAGAAAAATAAAAAACAGATAAATCGCCATTTGACGGTACTTAATATTCTAAAGTTCAGTTTCTTTATCAACAACCATACAAATTATCCAGTTTTGTTTGCAATGAAAACATCTGCTATCATTTTGAAAAACATATCAATCAAGTAATTAACCTCACAAATGAGGGAATGATAAGTAATCTCCACATTTGACGGTAATTAATATTCTAAAGTTCAATTTCATTAGCGACAAGTGTGTATTTCTCATAATTCAAAAAAGAAAGTAAGGTACCCCTAAGGTACATTATATTACAAATGAACAAATGAACGAAGACAAAAAATAACACACAGAATTTAATTTTCTGTTTTCTGTTCTTGTTAATTTGCAGATGCACTACTAATTGCCATGCTGTTGTCAAACTTTTCGTGAAAAAACATCACCCCCCCTCCCCCACCGGCGTAGAGGGAGAACGACTCTATCATAAATATGATAAAGCCCTTAGGAGGCTCAATAATATCCGCTATGGCGGCATGTACTAAGAACAACAGAACAAGGCTGTCCCCTCGTACCGTGCCGTGCCACCCCGAGCTTGCACAAAGAAGCCCTGTCATAGATTGTAAAATCAATCCCCAGTTCAGCCCACAACCGTTTCTTTGCCGTAAGGGAGTAGTATTCAACATGTCTTGAACATGTACAGAAGTAAGTGATGTCTTCTTCTGCATCATAAACCATAGTAGTATTTGACGCAAACTTAAAGTTTTCGTCACGTCTCAAATACGTTTCTTGTTTATCAACCTGACAGAAACAGCGTTTATGCCTCTTATGTAGTAATTACTCAGATTTTTCTTTGAGAGTCTGTATCTCCAAGCAAAATCCCCTCACCCACCCCTTGGATAAAATAGCTGGCATCGCATACTTGGAATATGTCTCTTATATCAAAAGTAGGGCGCGGGCGAATGTCTGAGAAAAAGAAAACAAAAACACCCCATGTCCTCATTTCTGAGACGACGCACTTTACCATCATCTTTACGAAACTGACGGGAGTTACTGATGAATTCCCGAGGCCCCTTCATTCTCAAAGTAGTAGCTGATGCTCAAATAAATCAGATAGGATAGTAAGGCCCCTACTTTTGTAAATGAGTCTGTAACATCATGGCGAACCCCAAGCAAATCTCAAATCTCTCGAAACATCCACCATAATTTCACGCCATGTCAACCCGTTCATTGTGCTCCTATTCGTATCATACGCTCAAATTCTCGAGTATTCTTTTAGGGTAAGATTGTCCCCTAAAGGCAGCCCCGGTGTTGACATAGCATCCTTGAGAGCATTCTCTTTGTTTTCTAAAGCATTTCGCTTGGCCTCCACATGAAGAATTTGCCATCTAGCAAACTGATATTGCACATTCTCATCCAAGGGGCATCCTAGAGCTAGCATTTGCTCAGTTATGCAATTGCAGTCAACACAGGCTATAATTACAGCCTCAGGATACCTGCAAAGGGCAATCAGTTTATCAAGGCGCTGCATTGACAGTATAGCTTCGGTATATGGTACCTCTGTCGAGAGGAGGGGGAACCCGTTCAAACCTTTGACATGCAAATTTGGAATTTTGTTCAAGATATCGGAATAACAGGTCTCATAAGTATCTACATGTAAAACCGTCCTTAAATGGCGATGGTCAAGACTTCCAAAGAGGCCTACCATATCCATCATATATTCCTGACCATCCTTGACATAACGAAAAATAGCCTTAGACCATCCTCCATGCTTAGACCATGTTTTAAGAAATTCATCATGGAGGCCTACCATCTCTAACTTATGGAACCAAAAACTAACCTTGAGGGCTTATTTCAGCAATAAGAGATTGCATTGCCTCGACTGCCTCTTTCTCTGAGATAGAGCCGGCAGTGAATGAGCAGTAAAGCTGAGTATCATCAGCATAGCTATGGGCTTGTGGGCTATGCTTTGACACAATACTGAAGAGTTGGGAAACATAACACAAGAATAATATGGGACCCAAGCAGCTGCCTTGAGGTACTGACGTCATCAATAAATTGACTAATCAGAATTAAAAGGGTTGTTTATGAGATGTGCTTTACAAAGTATCTCCAAAAGTCAAAAATTCCTATGTATCTCCTCATTTCACTTACAGATATTTGATAGCTTAAGTATACTCTAGATCTACTTAAAATAATATGATCAAGATAGATGAGACAAAAATCTGAAGAATTAAATCAACTGTGAAACAAAAGGGAATGGAAGTTCAATAATAAATCAAATTTTTCACTTTTGAGATAAACATCTTACTTTGTTTAGTGCAGGACATGTATAATTATGATAAACGGTTTTATTTTACATCCAGTATTAACTATGGCTGTATCAGGTAACGGTCGATTTTTATCTCCTGTTATTTGGGAGTCTTTCAAAAAACACAAGGGAAAAAAATGAGCCAAGTAGGAGGATTTGGTGGGCTCCTTACAGGTTTGGCAGTAGGCGGTCTTGCACCAGCTCTTATTGATCTATTCATGAAAGCAAAACGACGTAAACACCAGAAAGGAGGCGCCAAGAAGAGAAAGAAAACCAGAAAGAGGAATACAACTAGAAGGAGAAAGAAATAATGTATTAGTCCGGATTTTGATTTAAGCTGCAAACATGCAACTGGAAAAGAAATTGTATGATCTATCCTGGAAGCATCCTGCTACCTGTATAATAGCAGGCCCAACAGGTAGTGGTAAAACATTTTTTATCAAAAATTTGGTGAGAGGTGAATTGATTCAACCACCAATGAAGAAAATTTATTAGTTTTATGGAGTTTATCAACCGTTATATAATCAGATTCAAGAAGAACTTTTAGCGACAGGAATTGAGTGCAACTTTATAGCAAACTTACCAGATGATAGCTATACATCTAGCCGTTTTGAGGAACCTACACTTTTTGTTATCGATGATCTTATGAACGAATTGGGGTCAAAGAAGAAAAATAAGATTGTAACGGATTTATTTACAAGAGGGTCTCATCACTTAAATCTGTCTGTAATATTAATTGTACAAAATTTGTACTTCGATGGAAATCCTACTATCAATCGCAATGCACATTATCTTGTTTTATTCAAAAACCCAAGAGATGCAAAGATGATCTCTACTTTAAGTTCACAGATGGGAAGAAAAAATCTGCTTCATGCATACAAAGAGGCTACAAATGAACCGTATGGTTATCTTTTCCTTGATATGAAACCAAAAACACCAGATGAAGTGATTGCAAGATCTAAGATATTGGGTGAAGGTGAATATGAAGAAGTTATTATATATAGTCTGGATAAGTGATCTAGCCATCATTTGACCTAATGGAGTTCCTACAGCTCTCAGTACTATGGAAAGGCACCAAATATTTTATCCTTTCCTTAATTGCATGTGTAATAATAGAAACCAGTGCACTACTCTTCTAACGTGTGCAAATGAAGAATTCATGAAATTGTGGACAGAAATAGCATATAATTTATTAGAAGGGAATGTACAACTGGAAGATGATGTGTTGGATAAGTTACACAATGAATATGCGAAGGAACTAGAATATTTGAGTGATAAAGGTAATAATTTAAGATCAAAGAAATATTTGTTACAAAAAAATTCTTCAACAAAAAGGTGGACACAAGTTTTTTCGATATTTTAACTCCAACACTCAGAGCTATAACGTTAGATATACCGTTTCCCTGGGAGAAACGAAAATGAATAAAAACGTCATGATACCTGAAACTCAATGGATGGCTATCAAAGCACAACTTAACAAGCATACAGATATAGAAAGAAAACTGTTGCAGCTAGAAAAGGAGAAACAGGAATTACTACAAAAGTCAAATGGGTCATATAGGGAAGTTAATGAGTTAGCTGATATCGAAAGAGAACAAAAACTTTTTTTAAATAAAGCTGACAATGAATTTGTGGAACGTATTTCTCAACCTTATATACATGCTTTGCAACAGACTGCTTCAAACAATGCCGCCAGTCCAACATTGCTGGCTAAAGGTGGACCAGATACCAATACAACGCAAATTGAAGTTGAAAAGGAAGAACAGAAAGGAACAAAGGATTTGGTGAAGTCTGCATTTTCACCATACTTTCAGAAAAAAGCAGAAACACTCATGAATCATGTATGGCCTACCTTAGGTAAAAATATAAATGCAAAGAGCGAATTCATATTTAAAGGACAACCAGTAGCTGGAACAAATTTAACAGATCTGGTGAACTTAACCATCAGACAAAAGAAAGGGTTAATGTCCAAAACGATCGGAGGGGATTTGTTTGCACAGTACTGGGCTGAAAATCACTTACCGGAGAGTTTAATTGGAAATGAAACTTTTTTGGAACGCGTGAAAGAATATAAAGCAAATTCTGCTTCACTTGAAAACATAGTGTTGTTAGACCTCGAACCTGACGAGGAAATACCTAAAGGAGCAATTCCATGGAATTCCTATGAAGATATAAAAGATTGAAACAAAAAATTGGTATGGCAACACTTTCATTTACATTGGGAAATTGGCTTAAAGCTGTTCGATGTACCTGTATTTGTTGTGGTAAAATTTAAGATATGATGGAAATGACGAAACAGACCATCCCAAACCTGGAAAAAGTGGCAAAAGATATTTACTACGACGTATCGCACCCTGCTGCTTTCGGAGGACAGGCAAAGCTGATGAAATACGTAAAAGAGAAGATACCATCAGTAACAAGGAAAGATATTAAGAAATGGTTGAGTGCTCAAGACACATACACGCTGAACAGAGGAATTCGGAGAAGATTTCCAAAGAATAAAGTGTGGGTTTTTGGAATAGATTCGCAGTGGACAGCAGATCTTCTCGATGTATCTTCTTTAGTGAAGTTTAACAGTGGTTATAAATATATTTTAACTGTTATTGACATTTTCAGTAAATATGCTTGGCTTGAACCATTGAAGAGAAAGTCCGGAACAGAAGTGGAAAGAGCTTTGAAAGAAATATTCAGAAAAGGGCGGATTCCTAACAAATTACAAACTGACAAAGGAACCGAGTTTTACAATCAAAGTGTTAGAAAGACATTATCAGATAATGGTGTTCATCTTTTTTCTACTTTTAATGAAACTAAAGCTTCCGTTATTGAGAGGTTTAACAGAACCCTGAAAGAAAAAATGTGGAAATTGTTTTATAGAAACAATGATTTACATTGGTTAACTTATTTGCAGGATCTTGTTAATGCATATAACAATTCTGTACATTCAACAACAGGAATGAAACCAAGCGATGTTAATAAAACAAATGAACTTTCAATTTATGAAAGAGTATTTTCACTACGAAACAAAACTAATTTACAACATCCGAAGTTCAGAAAAGGAGATAATGTAAGAATAAGCATTTTGACTAGACCATTTAGGAAAGGGTATTTAGCAAAATGGCAGCAAGAGATTTTATTATTCGTGATGTGATCAAGAACTATAGCAGAAATGTATATAAGTTGAAAGATTTGAATGGTGAAATCATTCAGGGTCGGTTTTATGAAGAAGAGTTGCAAAAAATTACTCCAAAAGATCCTGATGCTTTTCATCGTGTAGAGAAGATAGTTAAAACTAGAAAACGTAACGGAAAAACTGAATATTTTGTGAAGTGGCAAGGTTATCCAGATTCTTTTAATAGCTGGACAGCACATGTTCAATCTGTTTGAAGAAAAAAAAACATATTAAAGTGAACGTAAGATTCCACAAACCTTCAGTTGATTATGGATCTTAGTCGAGGAGAATTTTCATGGGTTTTACCTAGCAATGTAAATGACTCAGCTTTTCCTGACAATACTGATTATGCTTGGGGGACATCATTACCAACTCCTATCGAATTGGAAGGTGACTGGGTTGTTAGTGTATCTTCGGCTTATTTTCCAAACGTGTGGGACTTACTTGAAGGATCATTGGGTGAAATTAACTATATAGGAAAGAAACCTAAGCCTAATGATATTAAGTTTGAGTTTTCAAAGAATATCAAACAACTTGATGTTGATAATGTATTAAATAAAACGTTTTGAAGAATTCCAAACGAGATATACCTATCGAATTTAAATACAAGGACGGTTTCTTTACAATTATATTTTCACCAAAAGTTATATCAGCAGATTATTCAGCATGGTTTCGTTTACGTGGACCGATAGTAGATATGTTAGGTTTTGATACAGTTACCTTGCACAAGGCGTTCGGTCAAGAAAAGTCCTCAATAACAGCGAAAAGGTCTTTTCGCACACGTTATTTACCTCATTTTTATATCCATAGTAATATTGTTAAACCAACTTTAGTAGGAGCTGATTATAAAAGTATAATTACTAATGCTGGAGGAAGAGATTACTCAAAGGGTCCAAGATTTGAACCTAAAGCTCTTATTTGGAGACCCGTAGGAACCAGATGTATAGATTCTATTTATATTTCTGTCAGAGACATAAAAGATCATTATATTGTTTTCGAGGAACAGTCGTCATTACACTTGCTTTTAAAAGAATAAGAAATGGCTGAGAGAAGCTGGATTATACCAAGCAACAACCCGACGGCATCAGGAAATAACGCCTCTACATTTAAAGTAATATCGAATATGAGACTTGATGAGAGTAAACATTGGGAGGTTGGAGTGCAAGCTGCGTATTTTCCTATCAATTGGACAGTAATTGATACTAAAAATTCAAGTATTGAATGGATTGTTGAGGGCAAAATCAATTATTTAAAAGTGAAGTCTATGAAAAAAAATTCCTCTTCTGATAGGCTACAAAAACGTTTCTTAGATGAGGAAGACCAGGATAAAATACTGGTGTCCCGTGAAAATTCACTTTGGAGATACACTCTTTCGGTTCTAATGGTGAACGGATGGTAATAAGAGGGAGACTATGTGAGGCTTTGGGATTTTCATCACAAGCTATAATGATAACTCATGCAGGTGTTTTGTCAGATTATAATCCTGGTAGTTACGAACTGTCTCATCTTTATGTTTATTGTGATTTTATATATCCATCCTATGTAGGTGGTACTTTAACCAAAATTTTGATGCATGCAGACGTGGAGGAAAGAGCAGAGTATACATCAATTATGTATCACCCTAATGTTATAACATATTATAGAGTTTCTAGGACAGATTTGAATGAAATAGAAATTTCTGTAAGAGATCAATGGGGAACTGTTGTAAAGTTTGCAAATGATGAAGAAGCTGTGTTAACTTTGACTTTCCGTGAAATAAAATTTGAATAAAAACAAACTGATAGAACTTATGTAATCATTTCATGTAAAGGTAATGGAGGGTGGAGCTATAGTCCAGTATTTAGCGCACGTGTAGGGCGTGCAAAACAAAACGGTGGATTTTGGGACTGTTTGGAGCTTTAAGTAAAGCAGTTGTTCCCGGTATAAGAGCCGCTATAGCGGCAGGAAAGGCAGCGGCACCTTCTTTGGCAAAGAGAGCATTAATATCTGGTGCTGAAGCTGCAGCTAGCACAGTAGGCAATATTGCAGCTGGAAAAACATTACAGAATGCCATAAAGGAAACTACAGGAAGAGAGACGGAGAAAGCTAAGAGAAAAGTTCTAATGAGTCTTGAGGATGCTTTGAGGAGAGTAAAAAGTCAGCAAGAAGGTTCAGGGAGTCAAAAAGTCACAAAAAGAAAACGTGTGACAACTGGTGGTGGAGGTAAACGAAAACGTCCTAAAATTGCTATATCCAAGAAACGTAGACGTGGAAGAAAGAAGAATATAAAACATAAAACGAAAAGAAAGGTGAAACAGAAGGCAAAGACAAAATCTAAACCCTTAAAACGAAGAATGAAAGGTAACCTGTCAGCTGAAGCCTTACAGACATTAATGGGTGGTTATGGAAAACCCCAGTGTTTTAATTGCATATGGTATCTAATTTAATTTCAGTAAGAAAACACGATCATAACGTCGATTAAATTAAATACGGAAATGAATGAGATATTTAGTATTCTAAGTGATAAACATTTGACGTTTATTACAGGATCTAAAAAACACTTAAAATATTGTGCGATTTAATTTGCATACAAAAAGAAAAGAAAGAATATAACTCAACTTCTAAATCTATAATAAATAGATTTGATTCATTTAAAATGAAAGGTTATATAAAAAAGCAACTGACTCAAATAGTATAAAGTAGTCAGGAGACTATTTAGTTCACTCAATTCGTTGAAACGCTTTCTTGCTGACAGTTCTACACGCCACATGGAAAATGTCTCTCCATCCTGATTCTACACTTTGTGGAAAGTCTGAAGCTGACGTTTTCGAACTTCCACCTACCCAATCGGAAATTTTGGACACAAAAAAGAAGTGAAGATCGAACCAATTACTACTGTAACAGATTTCGGAGATCTAGAATTTAAAATCGAAGGGCACCAGACTGAATGGTTGGATCTTAATGAGACTTATCTTATTTTAAATTGTAAACTTGTTAATCTTACTGATGGGTCTGCTTTGGTATCAACCGACAAGGTCTCTACAGCTAACAATATGTTAGGAAGTCTGTTTAAATCTGTAAATATTGATATTGGGGCAAAACAGTAAGTGATCAAACAGCCAATTATTCTTATAAAGCATATCTGCAGAATCTACTCAGCTTTGGTAAGGAAGCAAAACAGACATGGATGAGCCAACAAGGGTGGTATAATGATTTACCAGATCTCAGTGCAGGTGAATATGCTAAATATTACGCATCGGGTAGTTGGAAAACAGGATACAAACAACGCAGTGTATTGATGCGCGATAGATCTGGTACAACATCCGTTACATTTCAACTTTTGGGTAAAATTCAGGCTGACGCATTTCAACTACAATCACTTTTGCCCAACCAAACAAGTGTGCGAATTACATTGTCTCGAGCTACAAATAAATTCACTACTATTATAGGTGATGAAACCACTTCTGAAAAAGAATTTGGTATAGCTATAAAAAAAGCTTTACTGTACACTACTAGGAAAGTTATGAGCCCAGAATGGATTTTGAACACGGAGGCTAAGATGTTCCAGACTCCTTTGAAATATAGATTTTTTCGCAACATAGTTCAGTTCCAATCACTGGCAGACGGAAGCACACAGTACTCAAGCCTTTTCAGTTGGCCAGGGGGGTTGATTCCGAAACGTATTTTTGTGGGTTTTGTAAAAGCTATTGCTTTCACAGGTAGTCCAAAAGAAGACCCTTTAATTTTGATACCTTTGGTTTAAAGAATATTCAGGCGCAAGTTGGGGTATTAACTACCCTCCTTTCCACTAGAGGTGGATTTCACCAATAAACTATACTTAAAAGCATATCATGGATTATTTGAGGCTCTAGGTTGTGGATGGAGGAACACTGACGGTCCAGGTCTCAGTCTAGCAGAGTGGTCTCTCAGGGGAAATACAATTTACGGATTTGATTTGACGCAAGACAAAGATCACGGCTGTCATTTCAATTTTAATAAAACAGGAACATTTAACATAGAATCTATTTTCAGAGATCCATTGAGTGATCCAGTAAAATTAGTAGTTTTGCACAATTTGATCACGTGATGGAAATTGGGCTCAGGAGGGTACCTACCTTTGATTTTTCAGCATAACAAATGCAATGAATACTAATCAACTGAGAGAATTTATCAGAGTTAAACCAAGTCTTAGGAACTTAGCATGCACAATTCATGAAGGTGTACATGCGGCCGATGAAATTTTATATGAAACAAACAAAAATGGATTGATGATTGTAAATACTGATCCAAGCTGGTTACCAGGGAAACACTGGGTTGCTATTTTCAACAAAAATGAGTCAAAGGAATACTTTGATTCTTTTGGTATGAAACCGATACCTTCGATTAAAAACTTTTTAGAACAATCACATTACATTTGGAATCAAAGGGTATTGCAAGATGCAAAGACGTGGACATGTGGGTTGTGGTGTCTATGCTATTTGTATCATAGGGTTAAGGATCTCTCTTTGAGTGAGTTTGTCACCTGTTTTTCATCTAACCGAATAGTCAATGATCTTGCAGTATTGGATTGGTATGATAACTTGGAAATTTGATTGGTTACTGGTGAGAAAGAGGGCGTGAAAAAATAAGGTAAAATATTATAAAAGGAAAGAACGTTGTAGTGAACTAGTCATTAGTATATCAGATAATTGAGTGGTAATATTAGAGATGGCACAGGCACAAGTAGATTACGCTAAGAAAGAAATTGATGCTGGTAGGTTACCGGCCGCTATAATTAGAAATCTAACTGGGGGAAAGCTGACGAGTTCGGCTTGGAGGAAAGCGTCCGAAATTCGTATTATCAGGCAAGAAGCTCAGAATGAAATCGAGAAGACAAACAAGGACAATGGAATGACTGTTGATGAAAAAATGTTCTGTGTTAAAAATGTACAAACAGCTGTTACCGAAAAGATTAAAAAGATTCGAAAGGAGATGGAAGCGGAAAAAGAGGATGCAGCTGAAAAGAAAACTCTGGCAGATCAACGACAGTGGTGTCAACTAGAATCTGGTAAATACCAAAAACAGCTACCCACAGAAGAAGTAATGGAAACTTCAGACAGACCACAAAAAGGAAAACCTGTAGTTGCTAAGATTCTTCCGCCCACCCCTGGATGAATTGTTACAAGAAGCTTTAGAGGCAGACGTTGTCACTGAAGAGCTCCTCCAAGAAGATAAAACGCAGGAATTTGATATGCAGGAGAGTCAAGATTTAGATGATATATGTACAGGAAAATCAGCTAATGGAGATTCCGGGGAGGAATCTCAAGAACCAAAGTCAAAGAAGAGATTCGCTCCAAGCACGGATGGGGGAGTACTTTCGAAAAGGAAAAATGCAATTACAGAAACTGGTAAAGATACTGTGGTGCTATGCCAACCAGGGGGGAACGTATATCCTGCAAAACTTCTGACTGGAGGGATATATGTTTATGTATGCCAAGGTCCAAACAATCAGTGTCTGATACAATTTCGAAAAAAGAAATATAACTCTATCAAAAAGTCTGACTTTTCTGGAGATCCAATAGCCGAGATGGGTAAAGGGATCGCCCTGAATTTGTCAGAGTGGATGTCTTTGGTCAACAACAGTACTCTGATAATACAGATTTTTAAACAGAAGAGCCAGACAGAGCAGATCTTCCGTTCTCAACATGAGATGGCTTTTTTCAGCTTGGGTGGGCAAAAGGAACTAAGGGCTGTTTATTGGGAAAATGTACCTAAAGCGGATGTGAGATACATGGATTATGGTGTTAACGGCAACAAGATTGCAACACAATCAGGTATACAAATGGCATTGAATACCTTCAAGGAGCTAACCGACGTTACAATAAGGGCGTGGATTCAGCAAAAGGCAGGTCAAGTGGAGGTCAGCAATCTAGTATTCTGATTGGTTCTTGCTTTATAGGCGTGAACATTTTTTCACCAATGAGATAAAAGGGTGTGGCAAAATAAAGTAACAACGCATATAAAGGCGAAGTAACTAACTTACATTTAACTCACTTATCAAATCTTGGTTGTGGAATGAACATAAACATTTACCCGGCAAGATGGAAACTTTACTTCATTTAAAGAAATGTACTTTTTTGGTAGATCCTGATCAAGTTGGGTCATTGCATGTATCGGAACGTGAAGACCGACCGCCGATTGTAGCAGGACTTTTTAGCTCAATTATTGCTCAGATTATGTTTTGGACAAATATGTCGTATTTATCCAAAGGAACAAGAAACCACGCGCTGACTCTATTGTAGATCAAAAGCTGTCCGAATTTTGCAAGCAAGAACATATTTTACCAGGAGTTTGTAATTCAGAAATCAAGATAATAAACTCATTCAACTTTACTCTCACAAAACTTGTACATCGTGCAAATAGAATTATGATGCAGCTAGATTACCATGGATTTGATTTTCGGTCGTCGTTCCTCGAAACAGTACTGAGGTTGCCATGGCATGTAAAATCGTGGCATGAACTTTTTACAACTGCAAACAAAAATGTATGCAAAGCCGATTATTTGGTGTCTAATATATATGTACTTGCAGGTTATCAGAAAAGAATTGAAAATATAGTCAGTACGCAAGAGGATATTTTGGAAAGACTCGTTTTTGTGAGTACGCCTAAAGACACTTTGCGTTGGCATACTTCTTCGGATGTGAAGGAAATTGTTGAAGAGCATTTTGAACATGCATGGATAAGTGATAACTTGAAAACAACGGATAAGCTAGATAAACATATTGAAGAATTGATGAAATCATCCCTTACAAAAATTGTTGTAGCAGGAATTATTGTGCATCATACCAGCGTACTACTTGCTTGGTTGTTAAAATATGGATACGTGGGAAGATTGGGGTTGAGAAGTTCTGACTGGAGAGAGAAGAGCATGAATCACGATATTGTGCAAAGAATTGCGGAAACCATGCTTTTACCAACTTCTTGTTTACACGAGGATCACTTAATAAACGGTACACAATGGGGTTGTAAAGAAGTGAGGGCTAAGAAAGATTAGAACATTTTCAAGTATAAGAAATTACATTAATATCAGTGATAATATCAGTAAATTATGTAACTGACATCAAAATGTTTGTTGATTATCTATAATATATATGACCAATGGAAATATATAAATAAAATGCAAGTTATGTTCCATACTGTATGCGTGTGTGTAACTTTATCAATAAACTGTAACAATCATTACTATTTAATGACGATATAGTGTGTAAGCGGTGCCAGCCAACAAATGTTTCCAAAACTGTGAGTGGAAAAACACACCAGTGAGTTATCTTTATGTTGGTCTTGGCAGCTCTTTTGTTTGCAAGGATACAATCTACATAATAGATCCATCTTAAGTTTGACAGTTCTTTTGTCGGTATGGGAGCTACCTAAACAATGGAACCATCTGAAGAAAATGTACATAAAAAGGTGTGAATTTTGAATGTGGAGTTTTATTTTGATGGTGGACACCTGGACTTTTCAAGGTCTGTAAATATATCAAACAATGAATTAAACTGTATAACAAACATTAATATTTAATGATGGATAACTGCTTACGACGTTACAGCAAACATAAGTTGTAGAGGTTTGAATGAAAGTACCCATTCCAAAACTATTGCACATCGATCTTTCCAGAGCCTTTGTCTGCATATATACTAGCTAAACAATAACTCAATCCTAAAGTTGACAGTTCTTTTGTCTGTATAAGAAGTAGACAAACAAAGGATGATTGTAAGAGTACATAGAAAGAGTATTAGCAAACAACAATAGCTTCCCCTACTATGAATAAAGCTAGTACATTGGTGTACTTTTATCTCACCCTTGATTGACAGTTCTTTTGTCTGTATGAGCATTGTCTCACTAATGGTCATCTCGCCCTTGATTGACAGTTCTTTTGTCTGTATAAGCATTGTGTCACGAACGGGTCCTCTTAGTGAAGAGTGCTTACAATGGACGTCCAAGAAGAATGCCCAGGTTGTAATCGATAAAACTTTAACAAGCGTTAATATTTAATGATGGTAGACTTCAATATTCAACTGTGAATAATAGGTCCTCTCAAGAAAGGGTTAGTAGAAAGGGACGAAACATTTATATGGAAGGAGATTATCTATGGTAGCGGACACGCCCATTCTTTGCATAATCTAACCAATAAAACTGTATCAAGGGAATAATAGGGACATGCGTGAAATACTTGTGTACATTTTAAAATTGCAAAGTTCCTACAACAGGGTTTCATAATAAACCGTTCTCTTATTGTTGAATACTAAATTTTTGCAATTTTTAAAATTGTAAAGTTCCTGCACTGAGTTTTATATTAAACGATTCTCTTATTGTTGAATATTGAATTTGTGTTTTTATATTGCGAAGTTCTCTTCTATTCTCTTTTGTTGAATATTGAATCTTATTAATAACAAGATGGCTTCAAATCCTTCCAGACCAGCAATATTTTTGGACGCGGAGACTCTGCGACAGTATGCAGAGGAAAGAATTGCCGGCAGCACAGCAATTCTAAGGCAGCTTCGAAAAATACAAGGGGGGATTAGAAAAATTGATATGGATATTTTTGAGCAATTGTATAGTCTAGAGGATGACATTTCAAGAATAAAGAATAAAGTTGAAAGTGCCGTGACAAACTTTCACCAAGAGTTTGATCGTCTAGTGATGGATGTGCAAGAAATGACTAATCTCGTGCTTACAGAATCACAAGAGGAGGAATTAACGCAGGAAATTAGGGAAAGTGAAGATGAAGATGACGAAGTGCGTGAGGTAGAGATAGACGAAGACGAAATTATTGTTATAGAATCTGACCTAGAGGAAGATGGACAGGGAGATATCCAAACACAACGAAAGAATCTAGGTGTAACCCCTCTTCCAGATGCAGATGATAATGAGGTGATGAACATTACAAAAGATATGGCACTTAGGTAAGTACTAAGTGTCAATCTTCAACAGCAAAGTAATGATTCGTTCAACAACATATATTAATTAAGAAATGGCGGGAAACCCAGGATGAATAGAATTGGCGGGAAAAGTTATTCAATAGAGAATGGCGGGAAAAGTAATACTTTATATTGCCCACATCAAGTGAGACATTTCATTTCAACTTTAATTTGTAAAGATGAATTATCAGGATGGCACAACTGCAAGTCGACTTATATAAGAGAAACTGGAGATTAATCAGATCATCAACAGGTGATATGATATTTCATAACCTTCATAATAACAGAATTTACCATGAACTTCCATTAATTCGCAAACGATGGGTGGAATATTTTGAAGAAAGTCTTAAATATTTTGACACAAGATATGAATGTCTGACTGACTTGAACACTGCACAATTTCAAGTTTTGAATTATTTCTTGGACAAAGGTTACCTATTCTGTGTTGAATGCGGAGTGCCGTCTCTGAAAAAAGATAGGAACACTATTTTCTTGAACGCTGTATTTCCTAGAGACAATTTTGTGCTTTTTTATGATTGCGGATGGAAGAAAGTTTGTAAGAAAGTAATTTCAGAGGTTAATCAAATTGGTGGACAGAAAGATGTATTAGAATTGCAAGCTGAACATTGTTTCACTGTAAAACAAGTTTCTGAGAGATATATCCGGCGATTTCGTACCGAGGCAAAACAATGGAGAATTGCATTTCTCCCCGAAAAGATTCAAACTTTTTCGGAACAACAAGGCGATATTCTCAGACAATTCTCCAAATTATTGAGGCAATCTTTGAAAGTTGATTGATGGATTTGATGATGATGATTATGTTGGTGTAGAATTGTCAAGCACTCACCTGGATAATTCGGTGTGGTTTCCTATGACCTTGAAATCGCAATTCAGTGTGATAAGACTTTTAGATTGTTTACAACGAATCCTTCCAAAGCAAAAAAAAACTTTGTACTTGATGGCAGTTGCGATATTTCTGTATTACGTATTCAGAATCCTACAGGATCAGGTCGCATGAGTGCTCTTAGAGGACCAGGTATCTTTAACATTATAAATAATGATTCTATGTGTTTGGCTAGAGCAATCATTATTGGACAATATAGGCTCAAGTTAAAAGCAGGAGAGATAGATCAACGGGAATGGGATAGGATTAGAAAACAAACGAAACAGGTAACAAGGATGGCGCAGGAACTACACCAACACGCAGGCGTACCGGAAAGGCCCTGTACAGTCAACGACGCTGCAAAGTTTCAGAGTGTTATACCAGAGCAGATTTTTATTCTGAGTAACGACAAGCAGGATCCTTGGCTTTAGACTGGAAGTGAAAGTAAAAAGAGACACATTTTCCTTTTCTATGACAATCATCACTTTGATTTAATATCATCTCTTCCAGCATTTTTAGGTGAGAAGAATTTTTGTATTTATTGCAAAAAGGGATATTCTAATTCTTATTCACACCGTTGTAAAGCTTTATGCTATCATTGTAAAGTAAATCCCCAAAACGAATGTCAGTTTGAAAAGTGGATTCACTGTCCAGAATGTGATCAGAAATTTTTGAATCAAAACTGTTTCATAGCACATAAAGAGCCCCCAGGGTTTATGGAAAAGTCAGCAAAATCGAATAAGAAAAAAGAGCAGATAAAATCTGTATGTGAAAGAAACCGAAAATGTCCTACATGTAAAAATATTATGTGGAATTATCAAAACCATCAATAATATACGGTTTGGTGTTCCTTATGTAAAATTCGTACAAATGCGAATCATCTGTGCTACATGCAACCCATAGGGGTCCAAAAGTAAAATGAAAATGAAGTTTCAGAGAACGAGGCATTTGATGATATTGAGGTTTTAGGATCTGAGTATGATACCCCTCAGCAAAAACAATCTGTGCTTGAACGTGATCAAAGAAAATATATTTTCTACGATTTTGAATCAACACAAGATGTTGACCCCGCTTCTGGAAGAAAAATTCATGTTCCAAATCTTTGTATTGCACAAGTTGTTGGTGAAATTTGCATTGATTTGGAAAATTTTGAATCCCGAAACTGTACACATGGTAGTCAGTATTCCTTTTTTGGTGAGAATACTTTACACGATTTTTGTAGTTGGTTGTTGAGTGACGAAATGAAATATTCAATATGTATAGCACATAATTTTAAGGGGTATGATGGACAATTTATTCTCAAGTGGTTCCTAGATAATGGTAAATCCCCCAAAATAATTTTAAATGGCACAAAGTTAATGTGTATGAAAATCGGGCGGGTGAAAGTGGACAAAACTGTGAAGGACAGATTGAAATTTATAGATTCCTTTAATTTCATCCCACAATCCCTAGCGCAGTTTCCCAAAACTTTTGGTTTAACTGAGATGAAAAAAGGATTTTTCCCCTACTTGTTCAATAGTAAAGTCAACAGTAATTATGTTGGGAAATGGCCTAGTCCTGAATGGTACAATCCTGATTCCATGAGTAGTAAGAAAAAGACTGAGTTCTCTTCTTGGTATGAAAATCACAAACACTTAACCTTTAACCTCAGAAAAGAAATGGAGGAGTATTGTGAGTCGGATGTTGACATTTTGAAAAAGGGATGTCTCTGTTTCAGAAAAGAGTGTATTAATGTATGTGGTATAGATCCATTTGCGATAAAATTAACCATTGCTTCTGAATGTCTTCATGTTTTCCGTAAGAAATTTTTGAAACCACAGACGATTGCATTAGTGCCTCATGGTGGTTATGGTAAGAAAAAAGCGGTTTCTCAGAAATGTTCTAAGTGGCTTTCATGGTTATCTCATTGGCATAAATTGAATTTGAGGACGGCTGAAAATGGGGGTGAGGTTTCTCTGGGGGTTTACACTTGTGATGGATTTGATAGTTCCACGAATACTGTCTATGAATTCAATGGATGTTTATGGCTAGGATGCGTCCAATGTTTTACAGATAGGGATATGAAATTACCGGGGGACAAAAAGACAATTCGGGATGCATTCAGTGCTACTATGAAAAAGAAACAATGGTTGAAAGCATCTGGTTACAACCTTGTCGAAATTTGGGAACATGATTGGGACACACTGGTTAAATCAGAATCGTGTGTTAAAGAATGGGTAACAAAAACAACTTTTTCTGAACCATTGGATCCAAGAAAAGCTTTTTTTGGAGGGAGGACAAACGCAATTAAACTTTGGCATACTGTTTTTGGGGATGAGAAAATAAAATATATTGATGTATGCAGCCTTTATCCGTGGGTGAATAAATATGGGATTTATCCTGTAGGTCATCCAGAAATCATAAAATCACCATCTAGTAATGATATCAGTAACTATTTTAGGGTTATCAAATGTAAAATCATCCCACCTCGCGGATTATATCATCCAGTTTTACCTTACAAAATAGGGGGAAACGTATGTTCCCACTATGTCTTGCTTGTGCGGAGAATAAAGAAAGAGATTGTCGTCACTCCTCTGAGGAGAGGGCGTTGGAGGGAACGTGGGTTAGTTTGGAGCTCAACAAAGCAATAGAAAAGGGATATCAAATTCTTAAGATTCATGAAGTATACCATTTTAAGCAAACTAGCAAACATGACCACAAAAGTAATAAGGAGGACTTTTTCTGAATACATTAACACATTTCTCAAACAAAAGCAGGAATCTGATGGATGGCCCAAAGGTTGTGACGATGATGACAGTAAAGATAAATATGTACAGGCATACAAAGAAAAGGAAAATATTTCTCATGACATTATGTCTATAGAGAGAAATGAAGGTAAAAGATCCCTTGCAAAACTCATGCTCAATTCATTTTGGGGAAAATTTGGACAAGATCGACCCTTCCAAAACTGAATGCGTAAATGATGCTGGAAAGTTTTTCAGCTTCTTTCAGATAAATCTAAGAGTATAAGATACATTAGTTTTCCTTCTGAGTATACATCAATGGTGCAATATGAGTTAACAGAAGATTTTATACAAATGAGTGAAAACACAAATATTTTCATGGCCGCATTTACAACGGCACAGGCTCGCTTAAAACTTTATGAATATCTGGATAAGTTGGGACAGAATGTGCTTTATTGTGATACCGATTCCGTTTTGTACATAAGTGACGGTAAGAATGATCCCGCATTAGGTACTTTTCTCGGAGATATGACTGATGAGTTAGAAAAACCTTATGGATTGGGATCTTTTATCACTGAATTTGTATCTGGGGGTCCGAAAAATTATAGTTATAGAGGTGTGAATGCAGAAGGTAAAGTTTTTACTGAAAGCAAGGTGAAGGGCATTACATTGAACGTAGAAACTTCAAACAAAATAAATTTTGATAGTATCAGACAAATTATCAAACATGTAGAACCTGCAAGTGCTAAATCTTGGCAATTTGACGACAATGATGAAAGAGTAGAAAAAACAATTGAGGTTGAATATCCTTTTAAGATAAAAAGACCAAAACCTGGTTCTGTGGAAACGTCATCCTTCACGAAAATGTACCGCCTTGTTTATAACAAAAGGTGGATAGCAGACGAACTTTGAACCTTTCCATGGGGTTACTAAATCCCCGCCAAAACTTACCGCCTTTTTTATAATCATATGCGAAGTGACAATAACATATTGACATTTTCATTGGTTAACAAATTCCCGCCAAAATTTGGCGCCAATTTGGTACTCTAACTTGATATAAATTGAGGAAGATCATACAGATTTATCACAACTCTGGTCTTCAAGTCTTCGCACTCACTTAGCAGCTAAATATTCACAAGAAGCTCTCGACCAAATCAGCAATTGGTGTCACAAATGGAAAATCAAGCTCAACCCTACTAAAAGTAACACGTTAAATATTTCAAGAAGAACTGGTTCCATCATCAAAACCTTCCGACTGACAATTGACAACGTACCGACAAACCAGCCTACGACAGCCCCATTCTTGGGACTTACAATAGACAAAAGACTTTCCTGGACCCCTCACATCAACAATATCATTAGCAAAGCGAAACAAAGACTTCACCTAATTAGAATCATCAAAGGAAAGGATTGGGGCATCTCGAATCATACAGCCTTATGTACCTACAAAACTTTCATACGTCCAATTCTCGAATACGGCTCCATAGCATTTATCAACACTGGAAGGACAAATCTACTAAAACTACAAAGAATTCAGAACCAAGCAATTAGAATCTCAACTGGACTTCCACGTTACATTTCAACAAAACTACTTCACCAACAAACGAATCTAGATACTATACACGACAGAATGAATACATTACACAACAAGTACTTGGACAAAGCTACTAAAATCAACCATCTAAAATCACTTTTTACTGAAGACGACCTACTAATACCAAACAACCGAATCAACACCCCACTAGGACAAATTGCAAGAAACCAGCTTAACTAACTATTCAACTGAAAAGAGCCATTCACGAACATAGTCTCAATTAAGCCTCCACACATCGTAACCTAAACCTTCATTTTACTCTGAGCTTTTGCACTGACTTTCACTCTACAGCCATCTACTTTTCCAGTTTAAGTTTCATCTCAGTCTAGTTTTCCACTCATCGCTTCTTTAGCAACATCTCAAGGACAAGCAGGCGATATAAGGCTGATAGCCACATCGCCATTCTCAAGAATGACATCTCTTTCGAGATACCAAATTACACAATTGATTTATCACAATGAATTTTAGCATGGGAGAAGAAAGAAGTTTAACATTTACACCTATTACATTTGAAAAGCTATGTATTGAAGACTTAATTAGAAATATCAATAAGTTATTGGAACCTGAAGTTTGTGTTGATATTTTGAGAGGACATAGTGACTTTTTTAACTTGGAAAGTAATCGTCCTGATCCAATTAGTTGTGCACAAACAGTAAAGGAGATCAGCGGAACACTTTTAAATTTTCTGAACATTGCTTCTGAATGGTTAGATATTATTTCAGAGACTATTCTCCCTCTTAAGTCTGTACTTTATTCAGTGTTTGGAAATAAACACATAGAGGTTGAATATCCGTTTATTTTTGGAATTGAGACACAGAAAATGAACTTTCTGAAATATTTACTACTTTATCTGTTGGGAGTTTTGAAGTTCCAGTCTATTTCACTCGCT
>JAIGNY010000414.1:65000-70672 GCA_020152595.1 Chiridota heheva | reverse complement strand
ACAGTTATTACAAGAGAGCTTAATTTTGTTTTAAGGTTACCAGCGTATGTTTATTTTCGTTTTTCTTACAAATTAAAGACAAAGTTTTTTATTTTCAAGCTTAATTTTGGGGCTTTGGAGAGAGGGAGGTGGGTCTCTGATGTCCTATTTAAAGGGAAACTAAACTCTTTTTTTAACTTTACAGACATCGAGTACACAGTGGTTTGTGTTTTCCACGTTACCCCCGCGCTTGTAAAGTTTTTACGTTGGATGCGTTTTTCTCGGATTTAAAAAAAAAGATAGATATTTTTTCTTTTCAAAATTTCTTTTGCTGTACTCATCTGCTGCGCCTCGTTTCTCTTTAGTGTGATCGTAGGATTATAGATACTTCAGTGAGAGCGCTATTGCTGTATTTGTTTATGTACGCATTGATATATGTTCTTCTCTTTCAGGAATTATATTGAGAATGATTAACTCAGTGGCGTTAGTGCCTTAGGTGACGTTCCGAGTGAACGCCACCTAGAGTTAAAAAGGTTCAGAGAGAGAGAAGATCAAGCTCTTAGTGGCGCTGCCCCTAGAGCGGTAAAAGTAAGAGAGAGAGATAAGATAACCTCTGAGGGGCGTTAAAAGCGCCACCTGTTGAAAAAAGAGAGATAAGACCCGTGTTTACGGGTTAGTACGGTTCCGTTGGATGGTTCCACATGGTTCCGCAGCCCGTGTTCGGGTTTTGGGCGGTTCTGTTGACGGTTCCATACGGGGTCATACGGTTCCGAGTTCCATACGGTTCCGCAGCCCGTGTTGCAGGTTTTGGGGTTCCATTGACGGTTCCATACGGTTCCGCAGCCTGGGTTTTTTGGGCGGTCCCATTGGACGGTTCCATGATCCATATGGTTCCGCGGCCCGTGTTTACGGAGCAGACGGTTCCATTGACGGTTCCGCGGCCCATGTTTACAGGGCGGACGGTTCCATTGACGGTTCTGTGGTCCATACGGTTCCGCGGCCCGTGTTTACGGGGCGGACGGTTCTATTGGACGGTTCCATACGGTTCCGCGGCCCGTGTTTACGGGGCAGACGGTTCTATTGGACGGTTCCATATGATTCCGCGGCCCGGGTTTACGGGTCCTTATTTAACGGGATAACGTACACCGTACGATTATTCTGCTTATACGCCCACTAGCTATCAAGCTACGTGGTCAGCTGACAGGTGACATTCTTGGCAAGAAGTATAGCATTGAGACAGTTATTTTCTTCTGGTCACGTAGCCATTAGGCTACGCAGTTCCATGGCTCGTGTGAACGCAATTAAGATTGTCTACGTTGAACGTTACAGTTCCGTATTTATTTTCACCAGTAGCATGGACATGGAGGACAGGTCCCCCGAGTGTTGATGTTTTACACACCCAGGATGTCCCGCGATGCGTAGCGTGCAAAAGCTTCTTTAAATTACGCTCCGGTGACATCCATCTCACGTGTTACGCGTGCACATTAAGCTGCGAGTCAAATCCTTGTACTCTTTGCAGCGATTGGGATCTAGCGGCGTGGTCGGAGCACAGACTCTAACACGACCGGTATTTTCAAAGAGCGGCAGAGAAAGTGGAGAAGCGACGGTCAAATAGGCCCTCTTTGTCTTCCCCGCCGCCGCCGCCACCCATGCTTAAAGTGCACCCACCTCCTGTCCGGGAGGCAGGGCCGCCGCCCACTCTCAGCGGGGCGCCTCTTGAAGGGCCCCCTCAACTGAGCAGGCGTACGCTAACACGTACTCCAGTGGTGCCTAACACTGTGGCAGAGCCCTCCCCTCCCGTTTCCCCGTTAGGGTCTCCTGAACGAGGCAGACCCCGGTGGAGGGAGAGGGATCTGGACAGTGCAGAACCTGTAGCCTTTAGCTACGCAGTTCCATGGCTCGTGTGAATGCAATTAAGATTGTCTGCGTTGAACGTTACAGTTCCATAATTATTTTCACCAGTATCATGGACATGGAGGACAGGTCCCCGATCGTGTCGAAGCTTTACACACCCATGATATCCTGGCGTTGCGTGCTAACTTTTCTTTGATCTACGCTCCGTACGTTGACATCCATCTCACGTTACGCGTGCAGATCATGCTGTGAGTCCATTCTTTGTACTCTTTGCAGCGATTGGGTTCAAGCGGCGTGGTCGGAGCACAGACTCCACCGCGACCGGTATTTTCAAGGTGCGACCGAGAGAGTGCGGCTCCGGTGATCGGATGCGTACGGCTCCGTAGTTTTGTAACGCGATATCGTACACCGTATGATTTACCCGGATATACACCCACTAGCTACGAAGCTATTTGGCCAGGTGACAAGTGATAATCTTCACAAGAAGTATAGCACCGTGAGAGCTATTCTCTTCTTGGTTCCGTAGCCATTAGCTACGCAGTTCTACGATTATGTGAAAACCATTAATACGATTATCCGCGTTGAACGTTACAGTTCTGCAATTATTTTCACCAGTATCATAGGTGCGGAGGATAGGCCTCCGAGTGTTGGTACGATACGCACTTAAGAGGTCCCGCTATGCATAGCGTGCAAATGCTTCTCTAGACCGTACGGGCCCGTACGACTTCAGAGTTTTTACAACGGGATAACGTACACTGTACGATGAACCCGGAAATTGAGTCCGCTAGCTAGAGGGCTACTTGGTCAGGTGTTAGGTGACAATCTTCACGAGAAGTATAGCATAACGGGAGCTATTTTCTTCTTGTCTTTGTAGCCATTGGCTACGCTGTTCCACGGCCGTGTGGACTGCCTCAGTAAAATTTTCTGCATTGAATGTTACAGTTCCGCGATGTTTTTCACCTATATCATCGACATGGAGGGCAGGTCCCTAGTGTCGGTGCGTTAAGCACCTTAGATGTCCTGCGATGCGTCGCATGTAAACGCTTCTTAAGTGGCGCTCCAGTGTTATCGACATGATCAAACCTGTGTACACCGCAGTGGTCCTCACTTCCGCGATGGGACCGGTAGGCCCACAAGAGGCGGCGCCCTACATGGTTATACGTGTGTTAGTAACCTTTTTATGGCTAGTTGTAGAGCCATTGGATTACTTGCATGGGTCCATTAGGGTCCGTACGGCTCCGTTGATCGGTTCGATACGGCCTCACGGCTTGTTTTCACAGCCCCGTAAGGGTCCGTAAAACAGCTCGGCAGCTCTGTACGGGTCATGGGATGGCGTTTGGGTCCGTAGGGCTGCATAGTTTTGCAGCAAGGTAACGTACAACGTACGTCACACCTGATAGTACACCCTTTAGCTTTTTAGCTACATGGTCGGGTGATAGTAACAATCTTAGGAGAGCTAATCCTTCCACGTCCGTGAGCTGACTTGGTGAGATTTCCCCGTTGAACGTCACGGTTCCACATAGATTTTCACCAGTATCTTGGACACGAGGGCGAGTCCCCGTTTGTCGGTACATTACGCTCCTAGGATGCGTCGCGTGTAAGCGCTTGCTCAGGTTTCGAGGCCTAGCGCTCGGGTGATAAGAAATCCATCTCTACGGGAGGCATACCATCACAAGAGCCATTTTCTCCGTGTTACGTAGTTCCACGATCGTTCAAAGTACTCGGAATATGGTTTTTGCGTCGAACTAGACGTTCCGATTAAATTATACAGATATTGTTGCGGTTTACGTACAACGTACGATAAACCCGGAGTAATGGAACTTCGGGATATTGCGACCGTTAGCCGCGTGTTGCAGTGTTCCGCGGTCGTCTTTCTAAGCGGGACGCTTATAGCGTTCGACGGCAGTTTCCCACCCGTAGCCACCGGCTACGCTGCTCCGTAGTGAACATATACAAACGGAGTTAACGGCCTGCTCAGCAGCGCAGCTGTGTGGTAGAGTACCAGTAGCCATGAGCTACAGAGTTCCGCGGTTGTTTTTCTTACTGGGACACGTATTGAGTACGACGGTAGTCCCCTTTCCCACGCAGCTACCAGTTTCGTATATCCGTGATGAAACAAACTAAGTTTACGACTCATATAGCTTGCGTAGCACGTGAAACTCTCCGTATTCCATACGGCCCCAGTATATTTTTAGCTATTCTCAACAGGAACGCGTACTGAGTACAACTTCCCTACGCGTAGCCACTTACTAGGTGGCCCCATTGTGAATAAGTATACTGACATTAAGAATTTTGGCCCTTAGACCCTTCCAACCCGACACCCTGATTTTCTTAAAATCAGGGTAATCCACACCATTCAAGCCGAGAGACTCTTCACAGTTCATTGACTAGCATCCAGGTATTGTTACACCATACACAACACAGGGTAATGTATACCTTCTTAACTGACAACATCTTCATAATCTATTCACAGTTCACTTGTTAGCAACCAGCCACTGTTACACTGTGCACAATAGGTCATTCATCTTGGACTCAAGAGACATAACTGCTGTTAGTGATGCAAACCAGATTAGTCCTTGGCAGAGCCTAAATGAAAATATACATTATATGCTTGGGTGAACTTTGTGCAAAACCCATGAATGATTGATGGACCATTTCTCGTAAGGAAGGTTATTTCATCTTGGAGGTAGCGACTCACATTACGGATGTAGTACGTTAACGCTATCTTAGACCTAAACGGTTCTTTTGTACTGATAGCTACTACGTTAGGGACGCGTACCAGTACCAGTTGTCCCCCTCTCATATCCACTAGCTTTTTGCTCCGTGGTGAACAGAGACAAACTTGGCGGATGACTAGTGGATTTTACTTGTCATGCTGACGCCTTTGTAGACCCATAACGGCTCTATAATACTTAACGGGGTTGCATACTTTGTACGGCGTAAGTCCCCCTAGTAGCCACGCGCTTTTCAGCTCCGTGGTAAAGGGTGTTTAACGGAATTAACGGTCCGTGTAGTTTACACAAGACGTCAACTCTTTCGTGATTTCTACCCCAGTGCTGGGGTTTATAACTCATCCGGTTGACGTAGTACGTTACACCCCCTGTCAATATTGACTCCATGAAGGATACTTTTCTTGACAATAGGTGGCCTTTTGATAGACAACCTCACGTTTGGGGTAGCTATTACCAACAACGGCACGTATGGTTCATTCCATATTTTAACACCTTCTTAAAGCAGTTTCCATGCGGTTTTTACGGCCTGTTACTTAATTACCCGTACAGTCATACGGTATTAGTTTTCTCCACGCCCGTAGCCATAGGCTCTGCGGTTCCAAGGTTGTTACTATACGTAGTATGTTAACACCTTTTCCGGTCAACTTCTTGACAAGTTTCGCTGTTGATAGGTGTGGCCTGGAGCTACGCGGTTCCGCAACTGCTACAGTTTTCAGACACTGCTTGGGTGCCGTCGGCTATGTTGCACGGCTCCGCGGTCTTACGACCCTTAACCGTCTTACAGCTACATAGCCTTACACGGTTGGCAGCCCTTCTTGTATACGTTATATATTAATGGCCTGCCTTTTTATTTCGCTAGCTATTGTTTTTTGGTAAGTAAAGTTTAAACAACCTTTGCTCAGGGTCTGCAGTTTTTTCTGGACTGCAGATGGTGTCTTTCAATACCTCCGCTTTACACGTTTACTTGGTGGCCACCCCCTTTGGTGGTGGTGCGGATGCTCCCACCTGGTGTGAGGAACGAAGTTTTTACCCGTCAGATGTCACCATCAGTGCCGACGGATGCGTCTTGATCGAGGTAAGGGCACTTTTCTTGTGACACTTCATGAC
>JAIGNY010000414.1:37500-60000 GCA_020152595.1 Chiridota heheva | reverse complement strand
AAAACAAAGTTCTAGCACATGTATCACATCTTAAAGACCCATTACTGCTTTGTACGTTTTCATTCGTTACTGGTTAAGATACAACAATTTATTTAACTTATCTCAAACTGATGCTGTGATGTCACAGAAAACATCAATGCACATAGAATTAGACTCCACATTTTCTTCAATAATCTGGCACAACCACAAAGCAAATTTGCATAACTGACGCATAACTCGTATTAATTTAATCTAGATATTAACTATCCAAGTGTACATCAAGCAAACACAAAACACATGAGATCATACAACATATGTATGCAAATGACATAATACAAGTCAATACCAACCTATAGGTCTAAGATAACCTATAACTATTCAAACAAGAATAACATTTTCCAAGGTTCCTCAAAACACATCTCAGTAAACACAATATACTTGAGTGAGAACACATCTCTCAAAATGTAACGCTCGTCAGGGTAATATGCCTGAACTGTACATACGAACAAATATAAACACTTGATACCTTTGACAAATATCGTTCTACATAACACCAAAACCCAATACAAATGAATAATCCCACTGTCAAAACAAGCTAACATGAGTATTGCATAACTAAATTAGCCATGAATGTCAAAAAGAATGTCAACAAGATACAAGTAAATAACAAATTACTCTTTCAGTGAAATTGGATAACCAGCTAAGGCAAGCCAAAAACAACTGAAATCCCAACCAACCAACTATGGGTAGTCAAACTATACCACGGCTTGATCAAATAACTAAGGTAAACCAAACTATAAATAATAATTACCCATAACCTGAATACAATTCCTAACTGACATTTCAGTAGAAAAACAATGTATACAAAACAAATGACTTATTACACAAAACATGACTGAATACATACACAACTATACTCGATAGTGTATCAACATAACCTGCCATGGGAACCTCAATCCCATTATTCCAGTAAAACCCATATCCTTCAGCAAAGAATAAAGTTGAACCCTAAATAACCAAAGATGCATAAAACCAAACAATGATAAACTAATCCTTGCAGGATAACTGCAAGCAGTCTGCACAATGTCAAGGAGTCACCATCTTAACACCAGATGCTTCACCACAACCTATCCCTTACTGCCCAGTTTATCATAATCAAAAACAACACCCACCACTGTAAGGTCACTCACTATAAACCTAGCAAAGTATATTACTATACTGTCACACCCATAAACATTAAAATAGCATGTGTTCATAATTCTTACATTCAAAACACCATTGTACCTGGAACATAAACATTTTAAATGCAATCAGTCCAGGCTGAAAAAACCCCCCACAAATATGACAAAATGCATAGGCCTATCCTCATTGCCTAAACTTAAACCACAGATTGAATCTACCATCCACTCCCAAAGGTCCTACAAAAGCTCCTAGATATTCTACTTGTCATAATCGCACCATCCCACCTCTGATTCCAAATGAAATCAACTGAGTGGGTGTGGAGTAACCCCCCCCACCCCCCTCCTCCCCCGGTAGCAAGGAGTATCGCCGGTTGGGATCTACGGTACAAAAATGATGGCTGAACACACAAAAACTTTAGAGCACAAGTACATAACTTTGATTGAAACCAACTTCCAATATTCCACATACACAGTATGTAACAACTTCTTAACAAAATACTCTTATTTGTATGCATGATACACCCTCTTAACCCTCAAATCTCCTCACGGTCCTCTAAAACACTGACTGGGAAGCAAACCGACTCACTCTGCTCACCTTATACCACTCCCTCCTTAAATCCAGGCTGGACTATGGCAATTTCATCTTCGCCTCCGCCCGTAAATTGTACTTTAAACACCTAAAGGTCACTGAGAACACTGCCATAAGGCTTTGTCTTGGCGCCACTCACACCTCCCCTATCACCAGTCTCCACGTCGAGGCCAATGAACTCTTCTTCAACCTCCAATCCTCAATCTCGGATCTTTTCGAAAACAATTATTCCTCAAACATCATCAACTTGCTCCACAACAACAACCTCTTCCACCACATTTAATTCCCCCTTCCCTTTCTACACCTAATCTTACTTACCTTCTTTTTTGTTGTGCTTCCTCTCCCACATTAAGCTTTTTCCCTTACAAATCTTCCATCTCCCCATTATCCTAACTCTTACATCATAATTTATTAACAACCTCTTGGCACATTTGACTCTGACTGTCGCGGTGCCGTTAAACATCAACAAACCAAACCAATGGGTTCTACAAGTACGGTATGCACCCCTAATTGAAGACCTCACAGTGCTACCACTCAGGAGATTGAGACATGCGCAGCAAGGGTTGATTTATGGCAGCAAAGTTTTTCCATACTCTGCAGGGGCACTAAAAACGGCGATGATAATATCGCCGCATGGTAGAGTAAGGCCACAGCGAGGGGCTGTAATTCTCATCCGGAAAGTGGGGGAGTGGTGGGACATGTCATATGATCCAAAAAGTGGGGGACAGACAAATATTCCCCAAAATGTACTACATTTTTAAATTTCTGCTGAAAAGTGTGTGTGTGTGGGGGGAGGACATGTCCTTTTGCCCACCCCTCTCCCTCCTTTATTATAATTATTATATTGTATGTCACAAATAATCATTGAACCATATCTCACAGTGAACAGATTATTTTTGTCATTATATTTCATGGTGAACAAATTTGTATTTTTATAAATAAAGTATGCAGAGGTTTGGTTTCCAGCACACTCAATTGATCTGACACCTACGTGATTATACCTACATGATTGTATACAAAATTTGGATTTGGATATATGCTTTGTGGGACTCGTAACGGACCTCCCGACTTGATCAGCAAAACAAAGCTGTTCTCCTGATCAGGATGAGGTGGACCACCTCTTGATAATTTTTCACGTCTACTGAATCCTTTCTCTCTATTAATTATTTTATCACAGTGTAAAACCCCAAATTGTGATAGTGAGTTACCTTTTAGGTTCATCTTAAGCCTGGGACTAAATTTGACAATATCCATCCCTCGTTATAAAATATGAGGGGTAAGCTTGACTGTTCATCTTATACTTACTGAATTCAATGATTTAATGCAGGAAAATGATGACAATTTCCATAAGCTTTACTGAGGACCCCCTTACTTGCTTTTTACATTCTTTGTGACCACATGATTCTGAGGCCATCTATAGGGTGACTCGAGTCCACACATGGATGATGGCTCTTTTTGGAGCACATTACCTTACTGATGTGCTACACTGTTACTGTAGGGATAGAACCCCTCACAGAAATGGCGAGCAGGCCGTGAGCTCCTATTGAACCGCTTGGACAAGCTTGCTGCCAGCTTGCAGTGGTCTCGTCAAAATGTTCAAAATGAGCTCGCAGTGAGCTAGCAATTGGAACTTTTACGAGCTCGTCAAAATTCCTTGACGAGCTCGTTTTTGGCCAAAATGAGCTTGTCAAATTAGCGAGCTTCTCAAAGTGACGAGTTCGTCAAAATGGCGAGCTCGTCAAATATCCAGCAAAAAAGTGCTCGTCAAAGAAACAGACTTGTCAGGGAAATAGGCTTATAACAAAAACGGGCTCATCAGGGAAACGAGTGTTTCAAGAGCTCGTCAGGGAAGAGAACGTGTCACGAGCTCTGCAGGGACACGAGCTTGTCAGGGAAATGAGCAAGCAGGTAAACGAGCTCACCACAAGCGCATCAGAGAAACGAGCTCCTTCGTTTCCCTGACAAGCTCATCAGGGAAACAAGCTCATCAGGGAAATGAGCTCCTTAAAGAAAAGAGCAGGTCATGACCTCTCCAGGGACACAAGCTCGACACAAGCTTGTTTGAGAAAGGAGCTTGTCAAAGAAACGAGCTCGTCGGGGAAATGAGCTTGTCAGGAAAAATATTGTGTCACGAGTTCTTCAGGGACACGAGCTCGTCTGGATATCAAGCTAGCCGAGAGCTCATCAGGAAAATGAGCTCGCCACGAGCTCGTCAGGTAAACGAGCTCGCCGAGAGCTCATCAGGGAAATGAGATGGCAAAATCTAAGTATGAATATTGTATATTCCATGTCCAAGATAAAAAAGGAAGTTTCTTCCAAATGGCAGAATGAATTGTATTCTTATTGGCAGAATCTGTCGTGCTGATAGCGAAAACATCATCATCACTTCTTGTGACTCAAATACTTTTGAAAAAAGAATATTTTCCCCAAATATCTATTTTGAATCGCTCTGTAGGTTTACTCTGGAAAAAAGCACAAAGGAATTATACACACAAAACTCTATAGGCTCAAAATGAAGGCCTTCTGTCTCTCTATACAAGATAGGGTCAATACTAAATACAAAATAAGGTCAATAATAATATATTTTTGAACTTATTCACTTCATTATTAAAACGTTGATCATTCATTAAACACTGCTTTTAATATATTATACAATATTTTTGTACAAATAAAACTTTATTTTTCCAAAATATATTTTGATGGAAATAATTCTTAAAGTTTTACTGTCAATTAATTGAACTGTGCCTGTATACATTTTCCCTCTATATGAACGAGGCAAAATCACTTCAAAATGCAGGTAGGCCCGAAAATTGTCTTTCTGCGTGAGGAACCCCTTTACTCAACATGTCAACATCTTTTAAACCATTTTTGAATTTGAGGTATTCAAAATTTTGCTACACAACCACTGCTTAAAATACCCTACATGTAGCTAACAGTTCATGAATCATTCAAGTTGATCACCAGCCCTTTGTAAAAGTATTGCAATCAGTAAATAAATAAATTAAACTACTATAATTCTAAATCCACCAAACTCCATGCCCTCATCATATTCCATCTTTGACGCACATCAGTCCACTGCATTGTGGGTCCTACTGTTAATTAATTTGAACAGTTTCTAACAAAACAGACAATCTTCTTTAAAAAAAATTTAAGTAGAATTGGCAATCATTAAAACATGATGAAGAAAATCCTTGTGAATAGTCTTAGCAACTATAATTGAAAATAAAAGAATGAAATCTCACTTAAATGTAGGCCTACTTAAAATCCTCCATCTTGCTTGAAGAGGAATCTAAACTAAACTGCCCTTTTCAAATTAACAAACTAATTTCCAATGGAAGTATGCAATTGTTGTAATATCATTATTCATCATTCTAATGCAACTCTCTGCTCAGAGGCCGGCCATGGAGATGCAAGGTCTATTTTAACATGGATGATTAAATAAAGGGTATTTCAAAATGTTAAAAGCTATAAAAATATTAAGCTACAAGTAGAAGACTTAACTGTATATCCAGGAATTCAAGTTGCCATGGTCCATTGCACAGTGCATAGAGGCATGACAATGGATTCAGTTTCTGAAACTTTAAAAGGCTGTTTATAGGGCAATAAATGATGTTAATAAAGGACAAACAAATGCAAATGAAATATTTTGATAGTGACGCAAGGTGGTAGCAGGGGACTAAAGCGGGAGGGGGAGGGGGCAGTCCAGCGAACCTTTCTGAGAGGGCGCCGAGTGCTCAAAATTGTCCTAAAGATTTTTTGTAGGCCCTGGGAAAATGTATGTGTGGATCTTTTTCTTATATACTATTTTCTTCAATTTTCAAAAGATCTCCTTCAATTTCTGGAAATTCCCCTTAAATAATCAAGAAATTTCCTTTATTATACGGAAAACTTGCTTCCATTTTCATGAAATTTACATCATTTTGGGGATACTTTCTTCTATATTTAAGAATTTGTCTTCAAGTCTCCTTCAATATCGAGAAAATTTGCTTTGAAACATGACCCACCACGCCACTGATGCAAGTAATAAATTGAATGTAAAGTGATGAACAAACCGCTGTAGGAGCGTTAACCAGTGAAAATAATAAAAATATTGAAATTATAATCTTGATCTATACTTCTCATATATTACATCATAGGCCTATATGGTCAGTATAAAATTACGGAAATAACTGAAAATAACAAAGGTAAACATACTAAAGAATGTAGAGAGTAATTGCTTAGTTCCTGTATTTGCATCTCTTGTCATATGTCAATAGGATTAGTGGTCAGGGGGTAAATATGATCATGCAAATGTAATATGTAAGAGTACAAACTAATACCAGAGAGCTATCAGTTTAGATAATGACAGTTACCTGCTGATATCCTATTGATTTCTTGTTCACATTTGTTTGTGTCAGGTATAAATTGAATGTAATTGTAAGTTTTCATTAGAATTTACAATGAACAAACCATAGGCCTACAAGTAAGCTTTGTTTCCAGCAGTCTAACAGACTGGTAGCTTGGGCTAGCTTGCAAACTCCATGTTGGCTTACATAACCAACCTAACAAAAAAGTGATGTTAGCTTGTGCAAGCTTAGTTTTGACGTACTTGTCAATATCAAAACTGTTTTAGAAATAAGCTTGTTTCTATATGACAACGATTGAGCTTTTCTATTCAACAATATTTTGACGAGCTCCTCTTAAGTTTTGACAAGCTCGCCGCATGCTTGTCTAAGTTTTGAAGAGCTCGTGACAAGCTCGTCTGAGTATTGGCGAGCTCCTCTAAGCTTTGACAAACTCGTCTAAGTTTTGACAAGCTCGCTACCTTCTTGTCTATTGACGAGCATGCCAAGAGCTGTCTAAGTTTTGACGAGCTCACGGCGAGCTCGTTTAAGTATTGCTGAGCTTGTGACGAGCTCGTCTAAGTATTGACTAGCTCGCAATGAGCTTGTCTAAGTTTTGACGATCTCGTTGTGAGGTCATTTTTTTCTGTAAGGGGAGCCCCCTCCTTGCTAATCATTTGCACTGAATTATATGTATCATTAAAAAGATGTTCATTTTGCACCCCCCTACCCCTCCCTTCCCTCCAGTCATGTTTTCCCCCTGCAATTAAAATCTCTTACAGTGGCATATGTACACATTAGGATATGTTGCTGTGCAGCATTTGAGAACAGTTCATGAACAACAATGTAATTTTTATTTGATTGTACACGCAAACACCAGTCAGTGCTAACACAATACAATGCATAGTGCATGGTCTTATAAGACTAACTTGTCCCGTCCAGCTGGAGTGTGGGAGAAAGAGGGGAGGAGGGTGGACTGTATATCAAATTCTACTTCCGCATTCCTTGGAAATCTGGATCAATGGGCAAACCTTATGTGAGCATTAGCTTTGTTCCATGATAATCGTTATGGAAGGGGTATATATATATGTGCCACCCAAGCAGATGCCTTTTTTGCACCATTTTCACTGTGCAGGTGTCTTTTTTTTTTAGTTTTAAAAAAGATACTATTTTTTTTTAATTGTCTTTTTATCATCATTTTCGTAGTGCAGGTCCCAACAAATAAGGTTTTACTGTGCTAATTTTGTACTGCTAGTCCATTTTTACAATATTTTTGTTGAATACTCATACTGCAGGTATCAAAATTGACTGTCAGTAGCTGAGGGTATCAAAATTGTATAATTTCATACTGCAGTTACCAAAAAATCTGTCGTGCTGCGGGTATGTTTTTCGTTTGGTGGGCTACACACCCCTACCACTTTTAGTATGAAGTGCCCCCACCCCATCCGGGATTCATTTAAGCGATACTTTTTTGTTTCATTTACATCACACATATATCCATCTAAGGCCTTCTGCTACAATGCAGTAATATTTCTCCTCACTAAATGTATTCATGTTTATATCTCTTCAGAATTCTGCATGGCTCGGTATACAAAAGCAAGAGAATGTTTGGTGAGTTACACCATTTTTGCTTTTACCAATATTTAATTTATTACATGTATATATATTCTAGTCTCATATGCAGTACTTATTAGAGGGTTCGTGTCTATGTTGAGTCTTACCAGACATGGTTTATTCAAACCAAAACAAAATGCACTGAACAAAATATTTATTGAAAAATAGAATGTAAAAATATTTCTTCAATTTTCTCAACCACTTCATGTCAATACTCAATCAATCTGATCATTATTTCAGTTTGCCATTTTGGTCTGCTGTTATGGCTCATTCCACAGCTACAGTTATCCATGGGAGCACATGTATGCAATAATACACATATGCTTATTTACAGTTCTAAGATTTTGGTATTATGTTTTAGAACCATTATATCAATATCATAAAATTATATTTGTGTACAGAATTATGGTAAATTGCCTGTAAAAGCCTAGACACAGCTACAAAAAAAAAAAAAATTAAATAGCGTAAATCTGGCAAATCAACCTATAATTTTTGATAGCATATTTAGTTTTGTATAGATTTGTGTTATATGTGAAAGGAAATATGTAGGACACAAATCACGAACAAATTCACTGTTTTTGTCCTGGATTGATTATTGATGTTATGGGAACATGTTGTTCATTAGCTACTCCCCTAAATATGTAGATGAAGAACAATGAAAGATTTATGAAATACAGCATTCTGTCGATTCAAATACTGCTCATCAAAATTTAGCTTAATAAATTTCATGTCAAATAGTAGTTAAAGATACACAGAGCTGGTAATTTGCCTTTTTCATATAATAACTTTAACAAATAAATGCATTTTTTTTTAAATGAGGCTAAAATGTTGCTTTTCCATCCCCATCAATCTTTAATGTCAATAATTACAAAATAAAAAAATATCAAATTAATATGACATAAAAATAACTATAAAAAATGACAATGAATGACTTATCATGCTTATGGGGAATTAAAAAATGATACGAAAACTTCAGATTTGCTCTGTGTGAAAGTTGTACTGAACGTGTCACGGTAAAACATGGTGCAGTGAATGTTGTTGATCCTCATCATTATATGTATCTTTGTTTCTATAATGGCCGATGACACTCACTGCGAAGGACTTGGAACAGTGGAATCCCCATTTCCTTTGTAAACTGGGGGAGTACTATTGACAGGGAATGTGCTGGTAAGTATTATTTAATTTTGTTTTCTTTTGTGTGGTATGTGAATGTTAATACTGTAAATCTATCACAAAATATGGTGTTATTTTTATTGACAGAAACTTGCAGTACACCGTGTCAATAAAGTTTAAGACAATTATATCATTGTCACTTCCTTTGACATTTTGATTGTCACAACCGGTGAAGGACGTATTCCAAATCCTACTTCATCTGTTCCTTGAATTTAAAAGCTTTCAAGCGCTTGATTTCTAAAAACGACTGATAGCGTGAAACTAATCAGCAGAAGGTATAGCATCACATTCTTCTTTTCTTGTTATTTGTTTCTCAGCTAATAACTGTCAAACATGAAATTACACTGAAGCCACAAGTCTTGTAAAGCAATGTTGGTTATCTGAACACTTTGTGAATTTTTAATAAACATAAGAAATAATTCATTTAATTCGATAGAGAGAGAAAATTCCTTCTGTTGACAATTACAAGAAGAATATAGTATAATCTTAAAGGTGCAGATCTTATCAGATTGACATAAATATATAAAAGTTGATAAAGTTGTTCTGCTATAGATATACTACATTTAATTTAAGTGAAGCATGTAAACAATGATCTTTGATATTCGAAAGGTGCCTGTCCACCTCTCATTTAAGTTGTACTCTATAACCTTTCATTCAATGTCATTATGATTCTCCATTTTCGGTATCATGTAGTAGCTATAGTGTAGAAAATCTTTTTGCCAATAAGATTAATGGGAACATAAAGAAAATGCATGTTATATTTTAATTCCTATTTTAGAAATACTATTTTAGCTATTACATCTGATACCCTTTTCAGACTTGTAATTCATTCATATTTGTTCAAATCAAGTCAAGTCACAAGTCACTTTTTGGCAACTTATGTCACAAGTCACAATTCTTCAAGTAAATTCAAGTCACAGGTCAATTACGTAATTGTATAAAAGTATACAACAATTGAAAGAAAGACAGATTTACCTTGATTAAAAATTAAAGTATATTTACCACTCTATGTTTGTTCTGTTTGCACTGTGTGTAAGCTCAGTACTCTTTGTCTACAAGTTTGTTTGCCAGCCCATTAAAAGATTTCAGTCCTTAGTGGTTGGTATGTGGTGGATTGTTTTTGACTCCACGATCATCCAGTGTTGAACAAATATTTATATATATATATATATATATATATATATATATATATATATATATATATATATATATATATATATATATATATATATATATATATATATATATATATATTTATGTATGTATGTATGTATGTGTGTATGTATGTATGTATGTATGTGTGTGTGTATGTATGTATGCATGCATGCATGTATGCATGCATGCATGTATGCATGTATGCATGCATGTATTCATGCATGCATGTATGTATGTATGTGTGTGTGCGTGTGTGTGTGTGTGTCTGTCACAGCAAGCTTGTTAACACGATATCTCACGAACAATACACTAGATTCATGTCATTTGGTACACATATAGCCCATGATATGTAGATGTGCACTATTGCGTTTGGTGGTGATGTCATGCATATTAATGAGTAGGCAGGGCTTTATCCTAAAATCTTGAAATGCTTTTATTTGAACAATCACACGCCCGTTTTGTTTCATATTTGGTTAGATTCTGATTTTATCTCGTGTGTACGTATTCACAGAATAAAGACATTGAATTTCATTAACATGTATAGTGGTCAAGGCTTAATAAGATTTTGCTGAAAAGAGCTTGTAAACATGATATCTAAAGAATGATAAATTGGATTCATGCTTTCTTTTACACACACTTTCCAAATGAGAATTACGTCCCTAGCTGGGTACTTGCCAAACAGTATGTAGGACTAACATTACTCGCTGTGAGTACTCACTCTGACATTGACAAATTCCGAACCAGATTTGTTTACGGGGGTGGTGGGGAATGAAGCAAGTGAAAAGGGATTTTGTCAAACACAAGTGAGGACCAGGTACTCACCCTGTGACATTTACCTACTACAATGAGTCACCCTATGTGACATTTACCCACTACGAGGAGTACCCACTCTTGATATTGATCAAATCCGAATCAGACTAGTTTACGGGGTGGGGAATGAAGTGCAATGGGCTTTTATCAAACACAAGAGGCCAGGTACCCACTCTGTGTGACATTTACCCACTACATACTGTATGTGATATTTACCCACTGCGACGAGTACCAACTCTGACGTTGACCAATTCCGACTTATTCATTGAGGTGAGGAATGAAGTATTTGATGAACTCTAGAGAGGACCAGGCCAATAGGCGGAATACCTTTCCTTTTGTCCCCCTTTAAATTTAATCTATAGGGGCCCCAGGCCCCTAAAAGCTCTATTTGTTTGGTGGTCATGGGAAAGTGACTGTATGGATTTCAGGATTTTGTGAAATTATGCCTTAAAGGCCTTACCTTATAGCCCTTAAGGACAACAGTATATACCAGCTAGGTATAAATTTACAAGTCATTATTAATCTCCACCCCCTACCAACACCAAAAAGGACAATAGAAAGCAAATCCAGTAGTCAAAACAAGATTTATTGAAATAGATCAAAACAATTCTGCAAAAAATATGGAGAATACTCAAGTATCAAAATTGATCTCCATAAATGCAAAATAAACGATTATGAATTTTGCAGCACTTCTTACCTGGAAAAATAGTTACTAATTATTCCAAAGGTATCCAATTATGATATGCATTTCACCCACAAACTAATCATGTTAAGTTTTACAAAGAAAGACTAAAGATAAGCAAAGTAAAATGTGTTAATATATTTTCAAAAACATTTTCAAATACATCATAAAGTCTCTTATAAATGAAACTGACATATTCTCATAATTAATATCTTTCCAATTCTGTACAGCTACAGAAGAAAATAGATTAAAGAAATATTACTGTTGAGCCTGTAGCTGAATTCTAAGTTGTTGAAGACCTTAAATACCTACTTCTTTCCTGGGATATAGTGCATGCAACTTGTATTTTACCTGACAAATAATTCAAACAGTAAGTTAATGCCCACGTATAATAAAACTTTTTCTGTCTCTCTTCGAAGCTTCTCAATCTCAGCTTCATAATATCATACTTGAAACAATGAAAGTGTGGACTTATTTATTTATAGCATATAGCATTTATACAGTACTAGTTGCTCTGCAAATGTTAATGAAACCTTTAGTGTTTACATTTCCAAACGCACCTACTAGCATCACCAACCAAATTAAATCAAGTTTTGTTGCGTGCCTTTGTTGTGTGTAATCGGATTTCCTTTTGATTTGCTTCAAGTTTATCTGTAAATATTCATCTTTTTCTACAGTGCCATACAGATAACATTTGCTGTAAAATCTGAACAGCTTAAGACTAATTAATAGTCACATTAAATATTTTATGTGAAATCGGTTGAAGTAAGTTTCCATAAAACTTCCCTATCAAATTAAGAACGAACAAGTATAAAGATTCGAGACACAATTTACCTTTCTAAAATGGTGAAAGCCAATAAACATATAAATAAACCTTATATTACACCCTTGCATTTATCATATAACTCTCTTTTTTTGTCATAAGAATCAACAAGACACACATAAGTTAACTATTAATGTGCAGTAAACATTTAGCACAAGACACTGCATAATACTTAATAAAACTGCCTTACAATTGAAAAAAAAAACATAACCAAAAGCAAGAAAAGCATAAGCAAAAGCCATACCATCGATATGTAATATCTTTTTTTTTTTGGTCGGCCATAGTCAAGTTTTTGTGAATGCAATAATTCAACACTTTCAGTAATGATTTACATACATAACGGGGTTGATGTTGTCTTATTTTGCCAACCACAAGATATTTGCGCATAGACTACTAATCCAATCAATAGTGGCTGAGGAAGTAGTGTTATAAGTATGAAGCACAATAAACATCAGGATCGTCTACTAACTGTGGTGTAGCGGTTATCATACTTGTCTATAGACCACGAGGCCGTGGGTTCAAGCCTGGGTTGGGTAGACACGCCAGTGTACCACAACTGGTTATCTATCAAAGGCCGTGGACATTGACTTGGTTGTCGATGTTATGTCTGTCTGTACGTCCTACCTATGTTCTTGTCCCGGTCGTATAAGCGTTTCGTGATGGCATTGTTACTAGCATAACCGAATACGCAGGCGACGACCCTGTCATTGTAATTGTGTGTTCACTCGTCGTCATCGCGTCAGGATGTCAAGCAAGTTTCTTAAAACCAGATTCCCTCTGTAACTGTAGATAGCCTACTAGTATGATAACAAAATCAGTCAGATTTGTATAAACATCAGATCTATAATGATATTAGGAAAATAATTTACAGAAGGGCTAATGCAGTTCATCTGATATTAGGTCTATCTGATATTTGACTACCTTTTCCTGTTTGGCAGAGGCTCGACACTTATTTCTGCTTCACTTGGTTGACAGGCAGTAACATTGCTTTTAATGCTCCAATTTCTAGCTGCAACAAAATTGGTTTAGCATGTAATGTCCAAACTACTCCATTGTTGGGTTGTCATGGGAACCTCTGGCTCCAAGCTCTTTAACAAAGAACTCTTCAATGGGTTCCTGGTTGAAGTTGTCGCTTAGTACATATGTCTTATCTTCAACGTGCAGCAATTCCTTTCTAATTTCAACAAATGAGTTCACTATGAAAGAAAAAGAGAACAACAACTGTTGTAACTTGAATTTTTAATGCCGATTTCTTTTAAAAAAACAGTATATGAAACCTGTGACATTGATGTGAAAAAAACAATGAGTTTTTTTTTTTATTTATTGATTCATTTTGTATATTATCATTAGTTATTTTTTTTTTTGGGGGGAAGGGGAGGGGAGGAGGAAGGAGGGGAGGAGGGAGGTGGAGGAGGAAGGAAGAATGGGATTTTCTCAAATTTAAATGACTTGAATTTTCTTCATTTTTATACAACTCTACATTGTTAATGATAAAAAAGGTCCAACTTAGTAAATTACTTGTGATCCAAAGAAGGTCGAAGGAGCAATCAGATGTAACACAACATGGTAGAGTGTGTGGTTCAGTCTATATCACACACAGAGCCTTTTCTATGGCACACTCTAAAACTGAGGTATTATGCTTATCAAAAGTGTCCAAACAGCAGAAGGCATCCAAACAGCAAAAGGCATCCAAACAGCAGAAGGCATCCAAACAGCAGAAAGGCATCCAAACAGCAAAAGGTATCCAAACAGCAGAAGGCATCCAAACAGCAAAAGGCATCCAAACAGCGGAAGGCATCCAAACAGCAGAAGGCATCCAAACAGCAGAAGGCATCCAAACAGCAGAAAGCATCCAAACAGCAGAAGGCATCCAAACAGCAGAAGGCATCCAAACAGCAGAAGGCATCCTTAGGCATTTGTTTTTTTAAACAAAATAATATTCAACACACCTGTTACATGAAATCCTTCAGGTGATACGGCTTATGTACTTCTGATTCTCCTTCTTACTGATACCAACAGCTCCTGATCTCTGCTTGCCATTCTGACAAATAGCTAAGGAAGTCCTTCACCAACCACTGAAATTAAAACAAAAGGGAGTCATTTATCAAAATATGTCATTCTAAATGTTACAGAAAGTGTTTATAACAAGTACCAGTAAGAAGTAAGTATTGGCTACACATATTCAAATCCATTATCAGTCTAAAGCAAACCCTGTAAGCATATTAGCATAGCACAAAAAATGCTTTCTAGCACTAAATTGTTTACCTGCATCCCTTCTGAGACACAGCACCTTGTTAGTCTTAAGAAAATGCATTTAAATTAAAGAATTCCAGGAATTGAAAATCCCTTTTAAAGGAAAATATCAATTGTCCAAATAATGATATGCCATCAATCCTACAAAAAGTGTTCATACACTCAAGGAGTGATCTTTAAATTCCCATGCCCATGCTGCAACCAACAAATGTCCTGAAAGCTGACGATTGGATATCATTTTAGTAAACATACACATGAAAGTGAATATAAAGCTACAAAAAAAAAAAAAAATGCTTACCTCGGGCCTTCCAGATTATGCTCTTTAAATTTCGTTCCGCAGAGATGATGAAGAGACCTCAAAATGAGATGATACATTTCCATCTATAAAAAAAAAAAATGAGGCAAAATACTAAATGAATTATCATCTTTACAGTATGTACAAATTCTGTGCGCACAGAGTGGTATGAGTAGTTACTAATGGCCAGAAACTTAGCCTATTTATCATATGATTTACTAACATGATAACTACTGCAATATCTTTTGTACAAATGATTACACAGATCAAATGATCACAAACTATTATAGAGTATCTCTAAGCAAATGCTGTACATACATGTACATGAAAATTGATAACTTGTAAATGGCTTCTGCAGTTAAAATGCATTGCTAACTTACAGTAATAACAGTTGATATTGACAATTTAAACACAATAAGATGGCCAGGGATTAAAATGCACACATTCACACAAGAGAGTCTCCTTTGAATGATGAATCTAAAATGCGACAGCATTTTCATAAAGTGCTTTTTGGTCATTCAACTTTTTTTCCAATTCACCACTATTGTTTCACTTTTTTGTACGATGATTAAGACCCACTTGATCAAATTAAAACAAATCATCCTGGTGGGAAAATTTGGGAGGAACTTTAGAAGCGGATTCTTGAAAAATTATCAGACTCATGAACTTCAGAGGTGAATGATGTAATCTTATCAATTGTTAAAAAATCTTTTGTGTAATCTTATGGCTCCCATGCAGTATCCCCGGCTACAGTAGCATTTAAGTCGCATGGTCCAGCATCGAACTAATCCTAATAAAAGAACGATGCATATTCATGACGAAAGAACTTATTATGTATGTTCAAACTATGGCATATCCCTGCCGGCTGGGCAGCAAAGTTGCAAGACCGCCAACTGTACTAAGCTAGCTCAAGTATAAAATGATGCATTTTTTTTTTTTATGTATCAATCATAATAAAGCAAATTGAGTATGACGCAAAAATTACAGCCTGAAACTATCTAAGTATGCCTTTTAATCATTTTAAACCTACAGTTATTATTTGTATGCCATGAAGTGCAGTAGCACATCATAGAAAGATGATATAAAAATTCTTTTAACAATTTAAAAATGAGAGCCAAAATATTGCATGCAAAAAAAAAAAAAAAAAAAAGGTAGGCCTAGTCCTACGCCTATTTCCCATTGTGTATTAAATCATTGTTTTGTAGGCTAAATGAAAATAAATCAAGGGAATTTTGTTTTGCCTTAGCCTGCACAAACTTCTGAGCCACATTACTACAGTGCATCACAAGTGTAGTAATTTTTGAAAGAGTCTAGCATTCGATCACTAAATGCAGCTGTAATTATTTTAGACCTAGGCCTAGAATGGGTCCAAGTTTTGTTTCTTAGTTAGGCCTAAGGCCTATTTTGGCACACTATCTTGACGAAGTTAGCACTGCAGTATTAACACCAGTGGGGCCTAGTATCAGTACCACTTTCTTGACCTTCGATTTTTAATCTTCTTCCTACTATTTTAAAACCCAATTATTGAACAATTTCTAAACGTTTTTTTAATATAACCCTGGATTAAAAGTACTTGCCATGGAAACAACCTGAAAATCTGACCAAAAAGTGCCCCAAAAAAGTGTGATTTTCTCGTTTGGAGAACATTGCACACATACTACTACTAGCGCTGTCAGAAGTGCATAAAGAAAGGTAAACAAGCCAACCTGACCCAGCGTCATTCGCAGGAACCTGCAGGAAATAACCCAAAAAACACAATTTAGGCAAGCTATTTTCCCAAATTTGCTTAAATTAGTAACCATAAATGTCACCAATAATATCAAGATAACTTACCGTTAAAAAATCCGATCGATTTCGGGGTTTTTTCAGTACTTTTGTAACGACTTGCTCTACAACTGCACATAACTTTTATTGAGAAAGTGCGGCAAATGACACACTGCGCAGCCGTATAACCTATGGCCAGGTCACTTGCAAAATGACCAGAGTATAGTAATGACGTCATTTGCTCGCTTGCTCTAGCGCTCTCAGCGGCTACACACATTGCTTCAAAGGGACTTGTATGGGGCCCATGGGATGTGGGTGTTGAGTGAATCTGCAGAGGATTAGGTTAGAGTGGTGAATGGGGGTTTTGTCAGTTTTTCTTTGCCGGAGGCTACGTTTTACGACCGTTAGATCTCCATGTGTAGAAGCTCCTTGATCATTCCAAGCACCCAGTACAAATTTTTTTCATGTATCCAGCCATTAATTCATGACATTCCTGTGACTTTTATTTGCAGTATCAATGTGCCACAAGTTATGTGTAAAATATCAGCACGTAGTGAAAGTCCTGGAGACGCTGGACAAGACAAAGCAGAAATATCTGAGCATACAAACTGAGGTTCAAGGTCAACAAGATAAAACCATGCCCTATAACCACTGAAAGAAATATTGAAGTTATTACCACAGTATTAAAGGTCTCATACCTTTTGGGAAAATTTGACAACAGTAGCTCAGCCTTCATTGTCTGTATGAGGGTGTTTAATGTCACAGTGGCTCAGCCTCCATTGTATGAGGGTGTTTAAAGTCACAGTGGCTCAGCCTTCATTGTATGAGGGTGTTTAATGTCACAGTGGCTCAGCCTCCATTGTATGAGGGTGTTCAATGTCACAGTGGCTTAGCCTCCATTGTATGAAAGAGTTCAATGTCACAGTGGCTCAGCCTCCATTGTACGAGGGTGTTCAATGTCACAGTGGCTCAGCCTCCATTGTACGAGGGTGTTCAATGTCACAGTGGCTCAGCCTCCATTGTATTAGGGTGTTTAATGTCACAGTGACTAAGCCTCCATTGTATGAGAGATTTCAATGTCACAGTGGCTCAGCCTCCATGGTATAAGGGTGTCCAATGTCATAGTGGATCAGCCTCTATTGTATGAGGGTGTTCAATGTCACAGTGGCCCAGCCTCCATTGTATGAGGGTTTTCAATGTCACAGTGGCTCAGCTTTTATTGTGTGAGGGTGTTCAATGTCACAGTGGCTCAGCCTCCATTGTATGATGGTGTTCAACATCACAGTGGCTCAGCCTTCATTGTAGGAAGGTCTTCAATGTCACAGTGGCTTAGCCTCCATTGTATGAGGGTGTTCAATGTCATAATGGCTCAGCCTCGATTGTATGAGGGTGTTCAATGCCACAGTGGCTTAACCTTTATTGTATGAGGGTTTTCAATGTCACAGTGGTTCAGCCTTCATTGTATAAGGGTGTTTAATGTCACAGTGGTTCAGCCTCCATTGTATGAGGGTGTTCAATGTCACAGTGGCTCAGCCTCCATTGTATGAGGGTGTTCAATGTCACAGTGGCTCAGCCTCTATTGTATGAGGGTGTTCAATGTCACAGTGGCTCAGCCTCCATTGTATGATGGTGTTCAACGTCACAGTGGCTCAGCCTTCATTGTATGAGGGTGTTCAATGTCACAGTGGCTCAGCCTCCATTGTATGATGGTGTTCAACGTCACAGTGGCTCAGCCTTCATTGTATGAGGGTGTTCAATGTCACAGTGGCTTAGCCTTCATTGTATGAGGGTGTTCAATATCGTCCTGACAGTAGGGAAGTACCTTATTTCCCTGTCTGGTTGTTTGACACTATTCAAGAAGAGAAATATGAAACACAGTGTCCATTCTCTTATCATCCTCACCTTGTCCAGTCCAAGATGCTGTGTGCTGACTTGTCTGGCTGCCAGATAACTTGACTGGTAGTGCTGTGATCTTCATTGAATGGTGCGATATAAAAGCCTGTTGTGTGTATGTATACTACAGACTGCTGGTCATGCATTTGGTTCTTACCATTGGCAGTGAGGGTCTGAATGATGACATTTGTGTTCATAGCTCACAAAAGGATCTCTATGGCTGAATGGTCAATGAGTGCCTTACGGCTGAAGCATGTCAGGTGGGTCAGTGCTTTCCAACTGCTTCAAAAAACAACTATGGCAGTACTGATCCAGACTTACCTTGCAATCTGGTATATTTTGTTTTGCAAAGAAAGTTGGTTGTATCTTAATTAGTTTGATATTAAGAAGTTACGGGTGTTTGCTAAAATTTGGCTTATGTATAATTTTATGACTTTGTCTTCCTCCCCTCTCACATTTTGAGTAAGCAAATCCTGCCCCTGGCTGTAATATTTACAAAATGATGAATCATTTGGAGGAAAAGAAAATTCAGATCTGAAATATTGCTGTAACATTTTGAATAGCATAAATCCTAAATACTTCAACATGTCTCAGCAATAGAAGGAATCCTGGGGATCCCTACACTTAATACGAACCCTGGGGATCCCTACACTTAATAGGAGCCATGGGGATCCCTACACTTAATAGGAACCATTGGGATCCCTACACTTAATAGGAACCCTGGGAATCCCTACACTTAATAGGAACATACGGATCCCTACACTTAATAGGAACCCTGGGAATCCCTACACCTAATAGGAACCATATGGATCCCTACACTTAATAGGAACCATATGGATCCCTACACTTAGTAGGAACCATGAGGATCCCTACACTTAGTAGGAACCATATGGATCCCTACACTTATTAGGAACCTTGGGAATCCCTATACTTAATAGGAAGCATGGGGATCCCTACACTTGATAGGAACCATGGGGATCCCTACACTTAATTCAGCATTAAAATAATGTAGTTCGTCAGAAGTCAGAAGTTGATGAAGAACACATTTAAGTAAACAGTATTTTGTGTCTTAATATTATTGGCACATTTGACTCTGACCGACTGTCGCGGTGCACCTAAACAACAAACCAAACCTCAATATTAACCTGTAACATGAATACCTTTTAGTGATGTGAAAAGAGATTGTATAATGTACACATCTCATTGGCCCACTGTCTGTTTGTCTCTTAACTGGTTTGTTTGCTTAGTCTGGTATCAGTATCTGTACCTTGAAGGTGAAAGGCTTTAATTACAATTGTTTGCGGTAAAATGTAAAACATACTTGTATGTTTTGTTTTGTTGACAAATTGTAGCAATATCTTGACTGTGCTGAACAAAAAGTAAGTTAACGAATATAGGTCATATTTCCAACAGACGGATCAAGGTCACTGCCCCTATTCTCACCATACGTGTCATGCAAAGTTTTACTAATGGAGCCACAGACAGGAAAGTGCAGAATTTGTGATAATTGAATGAAACGCTGATAAATATTGGAGCCCCTGTTCGCTTGTTGAAGGTCACTGTACATAAGCTCATACAAGCTTGCTGTTAGCTTGTTTAAGTTCACTTTTAGCTTCTACGAGCTAGTTGTTAGCTTGTACGTGTTCGCTGTTAGCTTGTGCGAGTTCACAATTTGCTTACACGAATTCACTGTTAGCTTTTATAAGTTGGTTGTTAGCTTGTACGAGTTTGCTGTTAGCTTGTACTATACTAGAGTTCTTTGCTTGCTTGCACGAGCTCACTGTTAGCTTATGAGTTGGTTGTTAGCTTGTACGAGTTGATTGTTACCTTTTATGAGTTCACTGTTAGCTTGTACGAGTTCACTGTTAGCTTGTACGAGTTCACTTTTAGCGTGTACTTTTAGCGTGTACTTTCACTTTTAGGTTGTTAGCTTGTATGAGTTGAATATTAGCTTGTATAAGTTCACTTTTAGCTTGTATAAGTTCACTTTTAGCTTGTACGAGTTCACTTTTAGCATGTACGAGCTGGTTGTTAGCTTGTATGAGTTGGTTATTAGCTTGTATGAGTTGGTTATTAGCTTGTATAAGTTCACTTTTAGCTTGTATGAGTTCACTGTTAGCTTGTACGAGTTCACTGTTAGCTTGTACGAGTTCACTTTTAGCGTGTGCGAGCTGGTTGTTAGCTTGTACGAATTCCCTGTTAGCTTGTATGAGTTGGATGTTAGCTTGTATGAGCTGGATGTTAGCTTGTGCAACTTCACTTTTAGCTTGTATAAGCTCACTTTTAGTTTGTATGAGTTCACTGCTAGCTTGTATGAGTTCACTGTTAGCTTGTATGAGTTCACTGTTACCTTGCACAAGTTCACTTTTAGCTTATGAGTTTGCTGTCAGCTTGTACGAACTGGTTGCTAGCTTGTACGAGCTGGTTGTTAACTTGTACGAGCTGGTTGTATGAGTTCACTTTTAGCTTGTATGAGTTCACTTTTAGCTTGTATGGGTTTATTGTTAGCTTGTACGAGTTCACTGTTAGATTGTACGAGTTCACTTTTAGGGTGTACGAGCTGCTTGTTAGCTTGTACGAGTTCGCTGTTTGCTTGTATGTCTTGGATGTTAGCTTGTATGAGCTGGATGTTACATGTAGCTTGTATGAGCTCACTGTTACCTTGCACAAGTTCACGTTTAGCTTATGAGTTTGCTGTCAGCTTGTACGAGCTGGTTGTTAACTTGTACGAGTTGGTTGTATGAGTTCACTGTTAGCTTGTATGAGTTCACTGTTAGCTTGTATGACTTCACTGTTAGCTTATACAAGTTCGCTGTTAACATGCACGAGGTCACTTCTAGCTTGTGAGTTTGCTGTTAGCTTGTATGACTTCACTGTTAGCTTATACAAGTTCGCTGTTAACATGCACGAGGTCACTTCTAGCTTGTGAGTTTGCTGTTAGCTTGTACGAACTGGTTGTTAGCTTGTACGAGCTGGTTAGCTTGTACGAGCTGGTTAGCTTGTACGAGCTGGTTAGCTTGTACGACTTCACTTTTAGCTTGTATGAGTTCACTGTTATGAGTTCACTTTTAGCTTGTGAGTTCGCCTTTAGCTTGTATGAGCTGGTTATTAGCTTGTACGAGCTCACTTTTAGCTTGTATGAGTTCACTCTTAGCTTCTACGAGCTGGCTGTAAGCTTGTACGAGTTATCTTTTAACTAAGCTTATACACCTTTGCTGCCCCTTTGCCCTTTTCATTTTGCATCTATGAATATTGATAATAAATCTGATTTCTTGAACAGCAATAAGGAGTAACATTTTTCTAATTTCACATTTTCCATAACCAAGAAAATAATTTCAGCCATTTATGTACACTACTATGTATGCTTAGTAGTATCCAAGCAATGTAAGGGGGCAAAGCATATACTCTGCATGCATTACTGATAACCCAACAAAAATGATGATTTCATCGGTTTTTAGATTTGAACCTAATCACTGCCCTGTTTGATGATCTCACGTTTAACATCAGGTGATCGCATCAGAGACAATGCATTCAATGACAGGCAGTAAACTGCCAAGTACAAAAGTCATCATCTGCTTTGAGTACACTTTAATAAAGCAATTAGTAGGTAATTATAAATTGATTGAAGACGATTGTTAAACTAATAACCTGGACTGCATTGTTTGTGCATAGATACAAAGTCATATTTTGCTACATGCTAGTAAAGCCATTAAGAATCTAAGAAAAAACATGAAATTGACAAGAAAATCTCCTCATTATGTGAAATTGATCATTTTTTCAGTTTTGAAAGGTTTTAAGGTGATAAGGCACATGTTTCAGGTTTGAATGGGAAAACAACACTATGCTCTCTGTCCATAATTGACCGCTAACATTTGTGGGACGGGTACCTGAAGGACCACACTATGCTCTCTGTCCATAATTGATTGCTAACATGTGCGGGATGGGTACCTGAAGGGCCACATTAAGC
>JAIGNY010000414.1:25000-30000 GCA_020152595.1 Chiridota heheva | reverse complement strand
AAGATTTATTTATTTTGTAAATGGGCGACTCAGTTGTCTCCCCCTCCTTCAACCCGCCAGTGAGTGTATGTCGTGAAGTGGCAGATCACAACTAGATACCGTATACCAGCTCTGCAGCAGGAGTGACTGACGAGTCATGATGTCATGTGGGATATGATACCTATCGGGTTCATCACAGTCAGTGATACCCAAACACGGTCTCCACAGGATCAAGCGTGATTGGACATTTGCATGCATGTTCCGATAGATGTATGTCTGTGATATAGGCTTGTTAACACAATATCTCAAGATTAAGAATGGTTTAGTGGGATTATGTCATATCTGACATATTCATGTGTTGTAGTCTGTATGTGATCCCAATTGATTTTGGTGCTGATGTCATGAATATTGATTAGTAGGCGGGCTTAAAGTGAGCTTCTGTTAAGAAGCTTGTTAAGATGATATGTCAAGAACGGTATAGTGGAATTATGTTATACTTGTCTTGTGAATGTGTTGTGGTCTGTAGACGATTGCTTTATTTTTGGTGTCGATGTCATAGATATTAATTTGTAGGTGGTTTTAAATGTAAAATTGTGTCAAGAGGTTTGTTCATACAATATCTCAAGAACTGTGGAGTGAAAGTATTTGGTGATCATGTCATGATTAGAATTTAGTACACAGGGTTAGATGTAAATTCTATAAACTGTTTCTTTATCCCCAACCATATATGTGAATTTGTTCAAAATTTGGTATATTAATTCCTTTATGGCCTTTTGTTATGCCCTGTTTATGATTATACATCTTATATTTGTATAATTATAGCACAAAACATCACCTAATTATTTATCTATCCAACATGTCCAATTGACATCCCAACAAATTAATCTATCATTTGTTTAAGTACCTAAATTAATGTAATGTTAGTTTTAACCATCGTTATTTATTAATTGGAATCAAATCTTCAAACAAAGCAGTGAGTTGTTTTACTAAATTGCAAGTCCCTGGACAAAGTAACATCAAATTCTTCACGTTAAGTCAACCATTGGTACAGCAGATCATGCTCATGGCACTGTGTGAGGAAAGAACAATGTGCTGTTTCTGTCATACCTTTGACAATTTGAAAGATAAGACGGTTGGCCAATGGTCAGATTAGTTAGACAAAATCAAACCACATGGTAACAGATGTAAAATGTCTTATTATTTGTAGGAATACTTGTTTGTTTGAAGTTTTAATGCACTGAAGTTTGATTCATCATTGCAATCTTCTGTTTGTTTGCAGGATTAATGAAGTTAAAATGCATTGATCATGATTAGTTTAGAAATATTATTTTCCAATTTTTCTCAAAGTTACCTCAAAAGATTATTTTTTAGTTCTCTCCTGACAAACCAATGATTGTATAAGTCACAAGATATTTCTGTAAAATACACAAAGAATATGGAATATATATGCCACCCTTGAAACTACAACCATATTGGTCATTAGTGTTTAATAGGCTGCATAAGAAAATTGTCCAATTTTGTTGAGTTTTGATTCTTATTTTAACTCTTGCATCCCTTGTCATAAAACTTAAAAATTGAAAAGGAAATTTGTTAGCAATTCATTCCTTGCAAAAATGTTGAAAAGTGTTCCTCCTTAATGAAACTTAGGTGCAAAAGCTAGTTTGGAGACTTAATGAAGCTATCCTGAAAGCCATGTTAGACTTCAAACAGCTGTTTGTTTGCAGCTTCTATCAAATTAATGGAGATAACTGATTAATAAATAACTAAGTAATATTCGATATACTTTTGAAAGGTTATTTCACCCCAATTTTAAATTTCTTCATGATCAGATGTTAATATAGTGTGATGACTGGAATTTCATTTTTAAGGCCTCAAAAAGTGTCTCAAATATTTCCTGATTTTGCACCCACATACTGACAGAAGAAAGTTTTGGAATATTTCTTGTTATGGATTTTATCTTGCAATTTTCATGACCATGAATGTCAGATCTTGAAAAAGTGATAAATTTATAACAACTGTATGAGTCCGTTTGCATCATACTTACATGTTAATATTGTCAGTTATTATGTACATGCTTATGTTATCCACAGGTTATATCACTAATATCGGCGTGCGTTAATGTGAAAACACTCCAAAAAACTTGTAAACTGTATGTGGTACACAGATCAGTTATGGCAGTCCAGGAGAGGTCCTAAAATAAGGAACCAAAAATTTCCTCAAATTAGGAACTTTTCATGACATGGACAACGCCATTTTGTGATATATCCCATAATGCTTTGCTATACTAACGTTAAAGCCTTATGTAGTGTTATAATTTTCAAATTTGAAATACCTCTGCGAAAAATTTCTTTGCCCAGCGAAACTTATAACTCAAGTGATAACATTCATTGCTTTCATGGCTAATTATTATCCACTCCGTTTTTCGTTTTATATTTTTCACCACCATGACGTCGTTATTGAAATAGGAGGAAAATTCAGGAAAAAGCTAGGCTTTTTGGCGACAAACAGTCATTTTAAAAATTCAAATATTTGTAGCATTATAATTTTGTTGTTGAGATTGCAGATTCTAAGGAATAAAATTACAAATCGCAGTATCTTACAATCTATATTTTACACTTCATTTTTCTGTACATTTTGTTATCACAAAATATAAACAACACGGCTGCAGGACATCTATTAGCTCAGGTATTTTACAAGTTCCTTAAATTAGGACCTCTCCCGGACTGTATGGTCCATGACCTATTGTTTTGATATTCATGTCATGTAGGTGGTGACCTACAGGTCATGGTCACCACCTTGTCCCACATGCCATATATCCCCAGGGGTGTATGTAAGTCAGACAACTGAAAATGTTTGCACAGGTGGATTCCCTATAGTTGCCCATCAGTTGCCAGTGTTGGAGTGTTAATAAACTTACTATTGAAGATTAAATCCATATCTGTCTTTTATTGCCAATGATCTGTATGAGCGGTATGTTCCCTTTGAGCTTTGTTGATGATCGCTTCAATTCAAATCTTTTTTAGGAGTTATGAAATTGATATTGACCAAATCTGTAGTTATCAAATGATTCAATTAGGTGATCTTTTTGGGACCGCCTTTCCTTCCCCAAAATCCCTAGCAAACCGAATTATAATCAATTATCAACCCATGCTTTAATGTATAAAAACCAGCTTCAATAATAGATGTGTTGTTCTCTGACATCATCATTTAATCTTAGAGAAAATAGCTGGCATTTCATTACTTTGAAAAAAGGGGATATAATGTGTAGAAAGAAATTATATGATCTGGAATTTCCAATGTATATGAAAAAGTAAGATCAACATAAATATATTGTTACACATCCCAAAATATGCAGACCACATGGCTGCTAAAATGCTGGACAAAACTGCAAAGACACTTTTACTCATTTTCTTTTATTTACAAAACGTTTTTTTGTAAGCGTACTCTGACAGTCTGACTTTCACCTCCAATTTCAAAGTTGTTCCAAGAGGGGAATTGATCTTTTATAAAGAAATAATAAATCTTTTGGCAGTGCAAGATTTGCAAATAGTTTGTTATATACATTGAATAGGGAGTCTGGATCTCAACAAATATTGTATTATATTGTAGATGAAATTAGGTGATCTTAGTCATATCCACAAAAATCCACAAAATTGGAATTCAAATTCAGAACCCAAAAATATACAAAAAACCGATTAACACTTAAACTGGAGTTATATTTGAAGATGTTTCCATGGTAAGTCAAACAGATTAAACATATACAGTACTGTATTTAAATTCACCCAAAATTCTAAGCTAAAATTCCTGAGTGTATAAACGTGGTAATAATCTGCCTAGCAACTAGCCCATCTCCTATAGCACCAATGAACTGCCTAGCAGCTAGCCCATCTCCTATAGCACCAATGATCTGCCTAGCAGCTAGCCCATCTCCTATACAGCACCAATGATCTGCCTAGCAGCTAGCCCATCTCCTATAGCACCAATGATCTGCCTAGCAGCTAGCCCATCTCCTATAGCACCAATGATCTGTCTAGCAGCTAGCCCATCTCCTATAGCACCAATGATCTGCCTAGCAGCTAGCCCATCTCCTACAGCACCAATGATCTGCCTAGCAGCTAGCTTATCTCCTATAGCACCTACTTTTAATAATGGCCAAGTTCAGAGTGTATGTTGTTGAGAATTTTGTATTACAGCTGACCTTAAAAATTTCTAATGAGTTGATCGAAATATTTTGATAATCAATAAAAAAAAACAAATGGATCCTATTTTCAACTTGGCTTGTTGTTTTGTTATCTACAGTGTTTTACAATAGGGGATGGTATCTACGTCCCTGCACCAATGATAGGAGGACCATCTGCATGAAGTGAGTGGGTAAGTTGATCTCTTTCATTGTCTTTTCCATTTAATATAAAATACTCAAATTTGCACACTTGAACACACCACCATAACCTTACAGTATGAAGATATTTACTATTTACTATTATTTTTATAATTGCTACCTCGACTAAAATAATGGAGTTATTCTATTACCTCGGGGCTTTGGTGTGAGTGTTGGCCTCTAGTTAAAGTTTTTTTTTGGAGGAGTGTCTTTGCTTAGTTCAAGTTTGTAATTAATATTTTTTATATTTTTTGAGAAGTTTGTTTGTTGTGATAGTGACATTCTTGACATGAATACCAATAAAAATGGTTGTGTCTTATATTAAAGAAAAGTCAAATAGTAGAGCCTCTTGCCTCAAAAGAATTCAAATGAAGTTTCTTCGACATTACAAGAAATATAAACAATAAGTACTGGCTTGAACAAATAGAGGAAGCATAAAAGACGGATTTTGTAGACAGCCCAATATATAAATATATTATATATAAAACTAAATAGGAAATAATGACAATGTCTCTAGCCAACTTAATTTTTTATAAACCAAATATTTTGAAAACTCCTGTTTCCTCCTTTAGTGGTGTGAAGTTTTTTGACTTCATACCACTGAAGGAGGAAACAGGAGTTTTTGAAATATTTGGTTTATAAA